>JAIPRL010011283.1:0-13838 GCA_025469235.1 Pemphigus obesinymphae
GAGCATACGCACTTACTATATTTAATACCTTATCCTCTAATATTACTCTCACTAAAATAACCCTATCACTTTTTCTAATCACCTCTACCACTTTTCCTTTCATTTCTTCATCTAGTATCACTCCCACTCCATTCCTTGTACTAGTTCTTCCTGAATATATGATTTTATACCCCTCTCCAATTTCTCTTGCTCTCTCCCCTTTCTACTTTGTTTCTTGCACACAACAAATATTCACATTCCTTCTCTTTAAAACTTCTGCTAACTCCCTACTCCTACCTGTCAATGTTCCTACATTCCACGTACCTACTCGCTCTTTGAACCTATCCTGCGTAGGATATACCTATATACTATTGTCTGAAAATATTTACTTCTGATAAATATATTGAATTTGAAAACATTGATATTGATTGATCACATGAACACTCTATCTGAAATACTTAAATGTTAAGTAGAGAGATAATTTTTTTGTTTATTAAATAAATCAAAGTGTTGGATTTTATTTTCTCGCAAATATTTTACGAGATGCACTCGGAGTTTTTTCGGGTCTTAAATAAATAACAATAATATTGCCTAACAATGTCAGGAAGATGAAAAAAAAATCCTCTCGGGTTAAAGTAGAAATTATTATAGATTGTAAAAATTAATTTTGTATATTGATATTGTTTATTAATCAATTTATAAACACCACTTGTTGCAAAATATGACAAGTTGTTTCTGTAAAATAAAATATTTATTCTAATAAGCTGCGTTATAATATATATTTTATATAACTGCAATTTATGAATTTAATTGTTTATATAATTGCAATTAAAATGTTGGCAGTGATTAACGTCGATAAATTATGTTTTTAAGGATTTTATTAGAATATTTAATTTATGGAAACGATATGGGATATTATACTATAAATATACAATTCCATAAATTATTATTCGATGTAATATAATAATAAGCAGATTTTGAGTGTGCACTAAAAGGGCAAGAGTTGTGCAGAACACTTGTTTTCATTTTACTAAATCTCGTTTTAATTTAACGAACAAGTATCTACACCAAAAATATATTATATGTGTTTGTAATATAATATTAATAATGATTATTTATTTATAATATATAACTATATTATATTATGATAATACCTATTGTAAACAGATATACTTATTGGTGGTATAGTAAAATAAATAAATAAGTTTAAAAAGCTCACTAAAAGCTAAATTTCCGGTTTCTAAATGTATTTTAAACAATATACTATTCTAGTATAATTTATTTAACCTACTATTATATTTATATATGAAGAACTAAATGATTTAATAAAGACCGTCAAACTAGAAGAAAATCTTATAATCCTAGGAGACTTTAATGCTACCGTGGGGGAAGAAAAAAGAAAAGAATATTGTCGGCGAGTATGGACTTGGAATTAGAAATCCAAGAGGATTAGAGTTCTGTGTACGAAATAATCTAATAATAACGAACACATCCTTCCAACATCACAAAAGAAGACAGACGATATACGTGGTGTGATAATAAAATATATTATGATAATAAAATATATTGATAACACATTGTGATAAAACACAAGCTTACACAGTCGCACAAATATGTTCGTTATTAATGTTGTACGCGTCTTCATCAGTTGTTTGTAATTAATTATAATATATTAAGAGTCAATTATGTAAGTGTATCTTTTGTTATTATTATACAACTCAACATAATATAACACGTGGAAAGCTCCTGGCGATATAAGAAGAGCACAAATAGATTATAAATTGATAAGAGAAAGATACAAAAATCAAGTTAAAGACAATAAAAGTTATCCAAGAGCCGATATTAATAGTGATCATAACCTGATCTTGATGCATTGTGAACTTAAGTTTAAGAAAGTACAAAAGAAAAAAGGTATGAAACGTTTTCAACTGGCAAACCTGAAAGTGGAAGAAATCAAAAATGTATACAAAGAAAAGACAGATAGACCTATAATGGAGAAATTTGACGCACAAAGTACCTTAAACATTGAGGAAAATTGGGGAAATATCAAACGTTGCATACTAAACACTGCCGATGAAATTTTAGGAAACTCAAAAGAAACTAAAAGAAAAGAATGGATAAACGAAGAAATCTTGGAAATGATAAATGAAAGGAGGAGATATAAAAATGCTACACACCAAAGAGGGATACAAAAATACAGGAAATTAAAAAATGCAATAAATAGAGAATGCAAGAATAGCAAGTATTTTTGAATAACATTTGCCAGGATATTAATGAAGCTCTAAAAGTGGGATAAGGCGTATGGGATGGTTAGAAGATTTTTTAAGGAAAGAAAAGTTAAAACGGCAAGTATTAAAGAAGCAAATGACAATATTATATATGAAGAAACAGAAGTAGCAAAATGTTGGAAAAAGTACTTAGAGCAACTGTATCGCGAAGAAGATATGACAATAGACACAGAGATAGAAGAAGAAAACCTGAGTGATACGGAAGAAGTAGACCAAAGTATAATAAGAGAAGAGTTTGAAAAGGTATTATTGGAGCTGAAGAACAAAAAAGCATCCGGTGTTGATGAAATTCTGGTGGAACTTATAGAAAATTGTGGACAAAATATCAAGAAGATAATTTATGAACTGATCCAATAAATCTATGAAACTGGGAAAGTATCAAGAGATTTTACAAAGTGCATAATTGTACCAATTCCGAAGAAAACAACGGCAAAAATATGTGAACAACATAAAACGTTAAGTTTAATATCACATGCGTCAAAAATCCTTATCTGACTTGTGTTAAAAAGAATGGAACAAGCAATAGAGGGACTGCTAACTGAGGACCAATTTGACTTTAGGAGCGAAAATGACACTAGGGAAGCTATTTTAGCACTAAGAAAAATTATTGAAAAGTAGAATAGAAAAAGGAAAACTACTTTTATAGCTTTCGTCAAATTAAAAAAGCCTTTGATAATGTGAAATGGAAAAATATTTTTAGTATCTTGAAAAGAGTTGGGGTTACATATAAGGGTAGATGGATAATCAAAAGCTTGTACGAACAAGAAATAGGAGTAGTACGATGTGGAAATAGTCAGGAAGAAGCAAAAATTATAAAGGGAGTGAGGCACGGGTACACACTGTCTCCATCCGTATTTAACCTATACGTACAAGAAGCGATAAATAAAGTAAGAGAAGAAATTGAAGTAGGGATAAGAATAAATGGTGAAAGAATAGATATGCTAAGATTTGCAGATGACATAGCGGTAATAACAGATAATGAAGAGAATCTACAGAATATCTTAGAAATAATGAACTCAACAATGAAAAATTAGTACAATATGAAAATAAATAAAGCAAAGACTAAAGTCCTTGTTTGTAGCCATAACGAAGGAACCCAAACTCAAATTACACTAGATAGCGATACACTAGAGCAAGTGTATACCTATATTTGGGAAGTAAGATAACTGAGGACGGCCGTAGTACCAGAGAGATTATAAGCAGAATAAATCAGACTAAATGTGCAAGAAAAATTTCAGAGCAAGAAAAATATGTTTGTATCTAGAAATATTGATATAAAAGTGAGGAAAAACCTACTAAAGGCTTATGTTTGAAGCGTAACACCGTATGGAAGTGAGACATGGACCATAGGTAAATAGAAGAAAAAAGACTACTAGCGTTCGAGACTTGGTGTTACAGAAGATTACTTAGAATAAGGTGAACAGAACACATAAAAAATGAAGAAGTTTATCGAAGAGTTGGAGAAACAAGAAGCTTTCTGAAGACCTTAAAAACAAGAAGAGCCAAGTTAATTGTACACATACTGCGTCATAATAGTCTACTTAGCAGGATAATAGAAGGTGCCATTGAAGGGAATAACAGCAGAGGTCGACCGCTCCTGAACTACATTAGTCAAATAATTAGAGATATGGACTGCAGATCTTATTGCAAATTAAAAAGAATAATAAAAGAAGAAGAAAAATAGAAACTAACAAAATTAATAGAAATTGTAAATATTTGTATTGGCAGCCACGATATTGAATGATAAGAATACCAACAAATAAACGGGCAATAAAAAAACACTCATTGAGCGTGTTAGATTTTCCCTTTTCTATTACCCTATATCCAGATAGAAATTGACTGTAATATATTTCAGAAATTTTATTACAATATTGTAAAAAAATATTAAAATGGGGACAATATGTCAGTAATATTTGTTGGCTATGTTAATTATATTTTCAAAATATGTTGATAATATATCTATAGCAGAGAAATATAGCATTCAGAGAATATGGTCGATTTCATATTATAGCAATCTTTCATGGAAATATTGTAAAAACATTTAATCATAATATTAAATTACAAAAATAAAAAAATACAGAACGGTTTATCGGGCCCTCTCTTGAGCATGGTAAGTTAGACAACGTTTTCTCCTCATAGCGGCAGGGAATGGAATGAAATTTCCATCCTGCATCTAGAATCGAACACTATCCCGGATTATCTTTTTATATACACGCGTTGTGATTTCGCTTCCCAATCATTCATTCAATTTTGTAAGAATTTCATATACTAAATCACTGAGATATTTTGACCATATAATCTATACATATAAAAATCATCAATTCCCATCCCAAAATACCGATTGTAGAAAGTTGAAATTTCTAGTGAATATTATTTTAATGATATAGACGCTTATTATGAAAGACATTTTAGAAATTTGACCTTTAAGAGAGGAAAGTAGGGAAATGAATTTCAATATTTATCCAACACCTAACCCAAACTAATATTCATAGAAAGCTGGTATTTTTAGGGAATATTTAACGCTAAGTAAGGGTTTTTTCGAAATTTGACATAGAAGGGGTAAAGGGAAAATGCAAGGTTTAAATTTTGATTTAATGTGTATCTTAGGCTATAAAATAGTATTAACTAATTTAAATAATGACTTATATCTTAACATGATTTAAATAACTCAAAACAGAAAATTACTATAAATAATAGTTTAAATTTGGAAAAATATTTCCAAAATTTTTTCGCTTTATAAAGTGCTTATATTTTTGGAGTTATAAAGAATTTGACAAAAACCTAAGTTAACCTAACATAACTGATTTTTTGATAGTTATTCCTCATTTATCGAAAAAATTAAAAAAATCGAAAAATGACCTCTTGAAAGTATCAACAAGATGAAATTTGTTACCGGAAACCATAGCTTAACCGAAAGTACTATTTCTAGTAGAAATTTTGTACACAGACATAAAAAAAAAAACACATTATCACAAAATAAATACATTCCTTGCTTCGATCAGAGTCTAATAAAACTGTGCCAGAACCAATTTTAATTTATTGACGTGTAATCATGATATTTGTTAAAAACCATATTTACTCATTTTATATTTTTATCTACTTATAAGTCATAAATGGGTTAATTTTAGGGTTAGAATTAAGACTATTATGAATTAAATGGTTCAAAATTGAAAATTATTATAAATAGCACACAATTGAGAAAAAATTTCCAAACTTTTTGTATTAAAATTTTAAGTAGTACGTTTGTGGTAGTAATTTAAAGCCTCTAGCCTCATTGTTTTCGGAGTTATAAAAAATTTCACCACACTCGTAATTATTGATTTTATGCTATTTTTTTTATACAGTTTTTTCTTACGTGCTTATCAAAAAAATTAAAAAATGACCTGTCTAAAGTACCAACTAGATTTGCTACTAGAAAATAGTGTTCATGTAATGATCAGAGCACTTCTTCTTAATATCAATACGTCCAAAGAAAATATTTTCAATAATTTTAAGCCGCTCCCGGCTGTATTTATAGTATACCTATATGTACTAGTATATTAACTAGTTCAATAATTTAATTTATATTTATGCCATAGTTATGCATATTTAGCAATCATAGATAACATAAGTTAGGCACAACGTAATTTAAATCACAAAAAATTTCATAAATTTAATAGAAATCCGGGTTCAACATAGTTATGAACCAAAATATAAAAATTAAAATTAGGTTTTTTATTTTCATAATACAAATTAGAGTCCATCCTGCAAACAATTAATATATATTATATTTTAGAATATACCACAATTTTAGTTCAAATTAGATTTATCTAAACTTCTGAACTCTAAAATTCCTGGTGTCCCCTAACGGCTATAATATAATGGCCATAACGGAATAATGGCATAATATTACTACTGTTTATTATTTACCGAATAATATTATGAAAATTTCGATCGTATATTCGAATTGATTAATCACTCAGATGATTCGGATTATTATATATTAGTTACCTACCTTATACATTTTAATTGAATTATTATACTCGCCTATAACTAGGAATATGATGCAATGTGTATCATACTTCTTCTTCTTCTTCTTCTTCTTCTTCTCGTTTGCCTTGTTTCCCAACTATTTCGGGTCGGCCAATGCAATGTGTATCATACAATATTTCTTAATATTATACTAACTCAATTCTCAATACATAGCCTTGATTATTTACCACATGATATTTACTCTCATATTCAGTATAATTTCCCTAACATAAAAGTAATTATTTTTATAATATTGTTTTAGTTCAAAGTTTTGATCGATAGGTATTTAATTATTATATGTTGATAGGTAGGTATTACATATTATTTATTAAAAATACTTTTATAACTGGGTATTTTATAAAATATAATTTATAATCATTATAATAATATAAACAATGATTATTATTAAAACAATTTTCATAGTTTAAAACTAGAGTTAGGGTTATTAATGGGCTATTAGTTTTATAATGATATTTTCTGGAAACAACATTTTGAATAGAAGGATTCATTACAAATGTACCCATTTTCGGGTAGCAAATTTCAAATCAAGATAGTACTTTGAAGAAATCATTTTTCGAGTTTTCGATAAACTCTCAAAGAAAACCTACAAAAAATTACGCGAAACTGCTAAGAATGCAATTTCGTTAGTAGGTTTTACAATTAGGTATATTATGTTGTTTTATATAGATATATATTTTTTTGATATGGAATTTAATTCTAGATAATAGGTACCTTAAAATATGTAATTTATCGATATTCCTATTAGTTTTCTCAAGCATAAGGGAAAACTACCAAAAATATTGGATAATTTTTATAAATAAGGAAATAATATTATACTGAACTCAGAGTCCTTTTAATTATATAATATATTATAATTTCAATAATATATATAATAATTAAATTATTTTTCTCTGCTTTTCTAAGTTTAAAAAACAATATTAATAATATATTATTCTATCCAAGAATTTATATTTTAATTAAATTTTATATTAAAAAAATAAGACTACTAATGACACCATAAAATGTTTCCTTGTATATTGAGTTCTAAATTTTTAGTATTTTATGTTTGGACTTTTAACTAGGTATAATTTTTGTTATCTATACAAAATATTTTATTTATATAATTATATATGTGTGTTATGTATGAATTTATTCGTTTTTTAACAAGAATATCATGAAAAGTTCATAATTCATATTGGTCTAATGTTAAAAATGTATAATATAGGAATGCAGAATTATTATTAAGTCTAATTTTTTCTGGTTCACAATCAAAGTGATACCCTTCCCCTTATTTTTATGCACGTTCAGCCGTTATTTGTTCATTCGTTTGTTATTTTTTGGATTTTATTTTTGAAACTCATTTCATCTAACAAATTATAATTGAATCCTTTTACAATTTGTAATTTCATTGTTCGTCCGTTCTAATTATATTATTGTTTATTCCCGTATTCTCTTTCCTAATAAATATCCCTTAATCAGATATACAACACACTGCATATCATAATTATACGATTTATATTTAGCTGTTTATTGAATATTCGCACAGACGATTATTCTTTGGAACGTTTCAAATAAATAAATAAAAACCCACTAGTATATATTTTTATATAACAAAAGATACGTTCATCAATACGCTTTTATCTTTTGTAAAAAAACGAGTTATATTACGAAAATTCACTCGAATGAATATTCGTCTGGTGCAGATTTTATAAATACGTTTTTAAAATTTTTTTTTTATAGAGTTTGTCAGTTTTTATTTCCGTAAAATATATGACTGTTTCCGTGCAGCAAGGCCCGTTGATTTTTATATTTAAAAATTTTTCGAATTTACATTTATTTTTATTTTTAATATTCATCGCGTCATACTGCGGTTTAAAAATAATATAACAATAAAAGGCAAAATTAATTTTGTGGATTTTTTTTCGATTTATTTATTATTTTATTTTTATGAGGGAGCGAGAAATTGTTTATATTCAACAGAACCCTTGCGTCCTCTTTTTATCCTATACTACAACTCGTGAGGGTACACCCGATTGTAATAAACTTTGGATACGCCCGCGTGACCTCTTGTTGTTACTCATCCCCATAGAAGTGCGTACTCGTCAAATACAAATATATTACGAGGGCGAGTGTTTTAAAACCGTGGATTATGATATTATATTACAATTATATTATATACACATTTTGAACTTGTCGCTTTGTCGCTATTACCACAATATATAGTGATATGAACTGTATTATAACATTCAGTATTGCAGGAATTAGATAACAAAAAAGATGTATACATAATAAAATAAATCAAATATGGGCAATAGTTAATAAAAGATTGGTCAAAATAAGTCAAGTTAAATTCGCCCAAAAGACTTTCCTAATAATTTTAAATAAAAAAATATGTATGTATAATTATATAGGTACCTAGTAAGTAGTATTATATAATACTATATATAATACATTATATAATGTTATAATCATCTATATTTTGTATTAAAAAGTAAATGTTGTTTGTTATATTTGGATTTTGAATAAAATATATGGATCTATAATAAACTCGCAGTGAATTAGAAAAATTTATCTATAATGAAATGAATATGGTAACGTGAAAAATAATTACTTTATGTAATATATAATACGTATTTATAATTTATAATATGGATGGGCTTATATATTTTGTAATTTATTTCATTACCTATAGTTTGGAATATGGAAATCTATTAGTGTATAGAATATATTTATTTTATAATAATTATACATTTTAATAGGTTATAATGTTTATATCAATAGTGGCTCATGGGTGAAACATTTGATGTTACACAACCAAAAAGTACTACGGATTAATAACAAATATATTAACAATATTTTATTATGTTATTTTCTCTAAAATGTCAATATAATAAGTAGGTACTGTAATAATGAATGCAATATCATTCGTTTTATTAAGAATATACCTATATTCATATAAAACATAATTCAACTTACTTTATTCCTATATAACCTAGATAATTGATATCCTGATAACATCTGAAAATGGGTAGATAATAACTGCACCAAACGACAAATGTCGTTACAACATACGACCACAAAATATAGTTAGATATACATAGTGAGTGGTTCAAACTAGATTTTGCGCCATGCTATATAATTTACACGGTGTATTTTTCCACGTAGAGGGAATAAAATACAACTGCACATGAGTAAACAGCGCATTAAACATACATTTTTCAAGTGTGCACAACGGACAGTGCTGCGGTAGCGTCGCGACAGTGGCCGAGACCATTAAAATGTAATCTATGGCTGCTACCAAACGACTACCGAAGCAACCAACAATACAGCGGTGCAATGCGTGATAATATATGATAAATAATATTTGGACAATGTGACAATATGAGTATTTAATAGATATGTATGTGTTAGTATTATTGTTTTACATTGGTGTCAATACTTAATTTTAGTCTTTGATTTATGCACATAATCAGGTAATTGAATTAATATTTGTATTTAATGTTTTCTCAAATTGATAAAATCAACATGTCTTATTCCATTTGTTATTATTTTAAACCATACCATTATCTTATTATCATTATTATCTTTCGACGGATTCAACTTTTAACCGTGTGGGTATGACGGTTACGGCCTTCTATAATCCACTGTCCTAAGAGCAGGTTCCATTCACTAGTGTCAAACTAAAATAGTTACATTTGATAAACAATATCATGTTAGAATTCTCATTTATCAGGATTCTTAAGCCGTATTCAAAATGCACAGTGTCCACTTTCAGTGTTCTAATCGTTATTTTTTCTTTTAATGAATTGATGAAATTTATGACATAATAATTGATTTCATAAGTATATACCCTTTGTCCTATATAGCTAGGTATATGATTTATTTTATGAAATTTAAGTGTTAAATATACATATTTGGTATATGTAATTTTAAAATTCAAAAAGTTAAATTACACCTATTTAAAATTTTTTATCGTAACATACTGTAATATTTGTTATAATTGATAATCGTGACACGCGACGGTTTCCCTGCTAGTCGTACAACCATCCACGTAGGACGCAACCGTTCAAACACAATATGTAAATAATTTGTCCAATTTTATTATAAATTATAAATTGTATATTATTATTACTATTTTTTATGACCCTAGTTGAGTTAAAATATTAAGGGAGTCAATAACATATTAAGATACTTTTAGTTTAGTTCTCATGATCATTTAATTGATTAAATTTTATCTGGTAAATATGACAAATTAACACAAATTTGTTTTTAAACGTTAGTTCTCTGGACCCGAAATTTTCTGAAACATCATACTTATTGGAATATCAATTTTATTTCTGAAAATATCGAACAATATTTTCGTTTTATTGCCTATCGTGGTGATCATATGACTATAATACCCAGGGACACTGCGTGATGCGCGTGCGTCTATTAACGATATCCTGATATAAAATTAATTATACCATTGGCCGGGATGGTTGATGACGCTCAAGCGGTAAATACCATTACCCTGTTAAGGGTGTTTATAAATAATATATTCATATTGTATATAATATTATATACATATATATTTAATATTATGTTTGAAAACTTTCTTGAACCTATACACAAATAATATACATACGTACACGTGCATACAAACACACGCGCGCGCGCTGGTTAACCACTGATCCCTTATGTATCTTTGCTCTTTTGTTTTACTTCCAACACACAAGAATTATGGCAAAATTACGTTAAACGCAAACTTCAACGTATATTATTATTATACGCGAAGTATAGTAATTCTGTTTTATTATTGTTTCGCCTTGTTATTATTATTATTATTATTCGTGGTTTTTATGTACTCGAAAGTTTTGCCGAACTTCAAAGGAAAATAATTCCCGGCAGTGAGTATATCCGCAGAGAGACGATTAGATTTCTTTGCGCATAACTACAACAAACGATAGTTATAATAACAATAATTATTATTATTTTACTCGAATTATACGCTTTCATAATGGTAAATATGGTTTTTGATGTGTTTATGGGCGCACTTAAATTTAATCTTACACCCTTTTAGAATACTATAATTAATACAAAACGATATAATATTTTTCACATAATATTATAATATTGTATGATATCAAATGGTGTTTTCTAGATGGTTCGAAAAATGTAAACAAGTCAATTAGATACCGACTAGAATACATACTAGAAAACTAGATGTGATTATGCCCGTGACATTCATAATGTATCTTGATTACATTATTTTTATGAAATATCAGTACAGTAATTTCATCATAAAAATGTGTACTGCTCAGTCATTTTTATTAGAGTGAATTATTTAAAAATTCCAATTTTATAATGTCCTTGAACGTTATGTAATCTGTCATTTGATTTTCATATATACTATGTGCAGATGCATTTAATAGTTATATTATTATAAAAATTATTTTTCAAATACTTCATTTTGAAAGGGTTACCCCCTCGTCCATTTTACATAAGAAATAAGTATTTTTTTTTTATATTAACATGTAGATTTTTTTCGTAATGTATGTTATTTTCCAGATGAGTATTATGGAGTGCAAAGTACAGGATTTCAATCACAATGAATGCACATTGTAAATTATTTATTTATGTTTACTTTGTAAAATTGTAAAGTTAAAATTTGATTTTTCAAATTGATTTTGTAACATATAAAGTTGTTTTAATACGTATAATTATACGTTATTTTTATGTATAGCTGTATAGCGTAACTCAGAAACTTTAATTAAATTATGTAAATAATTAGATGCCGTTTAAGTTTTTTTAAGTAGTCGAGAAAGTTTCTCATAAGTGTTTTATAATATTTTAAATAAAGTTTAGATATAAGCATTTCAGATACATACATTTTATAAATTCTTCTTACTTACGTAGATAATTATTATCATTATATTGTTATCTTGAAATCAGTGGTTGATGTGTAAAGGAAAGATAATGTAGTTTGAACTATTTGCCAATTGGAATTCTTATTATTTTAGATTCTAAACGAAGCGAGGAATGTATTGGTTTTTTTTATATTTGTACCCGAAAATTCTATAAGAAGACATGCTTCGATCATTACAAGTAGTACTATTTTCTGCTTTAGTTTAGATTGTATCTAGTTGGTACTTTAGGGAGGTCATTTTTCGATTTTTTTTTTCATATTTTCCATAAACGTGTAAAAAAAAAAACTATCAAAGAATTTGTGTAAAAATTGGTAAACACGATTTCGGTAAAATTCTTAATAACTCTGAATATATTGATACCAGTCAATAACAAAAATAAGGAACAATTTAAATTTTTGAAATTTCAAGGCTTGAAATTGAGTTAAACTTTAAACTGGGTAATATGTATGAGTTCCGCCCCCTTCCCCTAAATGACGCCACTGTTACACAATTGATGATAAGGTGGCAAATTTTTTTCGTATTTAAACGATTTAGATAACGGATGACACTGTTACGTATATCGACAGATAATATGTACACACATTCGGAACGAACGTCCCGGGCGGACGGAGACGATCGATAGACAAAGAAACGTTCAGTCGGGCGTTAAAAAGTCAAACACAACGTTAACACAAATCTGACGTCCGCGGCATTAAAAAAGGCCTAAAAAGGTAGCTAAAGCCGAATTCAAAATTCGGGGCGATAATACAACGGCACGGTATTACGTTGAGTGATAACAGAAATCGGTGACTTGTGGGAACCGCATTTTTTCTTCCCGTCATCAAAAGTCCGGAGGAAAAGCGAAAACGCAGAGGAACGAAAGCCGTAAAAATCTCAAAACGACCGGAAAATAATTTGAATACGGTAAAGGTGAATACCCGGCAAGCGTACGCGAAAATGGCCCGGGGAATTAAATAATAAATAGTACTGTTTTTTTATGGAAAAAACGGTTTTCGGAATTAACATTTTACATATAAGATTATTAGTATAATCTACAGTGATTGTCAAGCTTATCCACCGGTGCTTTGCTTAGAATTGTTTTTTATTTTTAGAAAGGAATGATTTATCATTGCTTTCAAATTCAATTTATCCGTCATCATTATCATACCCAACTTGCGAAGTGCTTCTCAGCTTTTTATTTATACTTCTACAGTTCTACTTAATTTTCTTATTTAAGTATACACATTTCTAACGATACATTTAATATAATGTAATTAAATTATAACCATTATGTTTATATTTAAAATAAAAAAAAACATGTTTATTTTTGAATGTGTAAGATGTCCAGATTTGTATACGTTGTATAAGGTATAAGAAAATAGAAATAGAAATATTAATGATAATAATAATGTATTAAATCTTTGACAAAAACAGGTTGGCTACTCCTGCAAAGATTATAAAGTTAATAGTAATAATATTATGGCAACGAATTTAAGGATGGAATGACGGACAGACTTATTTATTTACGTACCTAATTACGAATGAAATTATGTAACTTATTAGAAAGGGCGGAACAAGATTTTAAAGCAAATAAAACACGTGATATGTATAAGACTATTAAAAATTTAAGTGGAGATTTCAAAAGAAGCGAACGTTTTATTAGAGATAGTAATGG
>JAIPRL010011284.1:0-13837 GCA_025469235.1 Pemphigus obesinymphae
TGCGAGTTTATTGTTCAGTCAAAAGTTTCACGCATGCGTACAACGCGAAAAGTTTTATAATATTATTGTTTATTCTTGTTTACTCAGTTGACACTCATGATAATTTATAATAATTAATAAAAAAATTGATTTTGACATTTGAACATTCATTTATTGTTGGATTGAAATATATTACATATTAATTTTATGCGATTTAAAATTGAACCTAAAATCACAAAATAAATTTATTATAGTATATCACAATAAAACATTTGTAGAAGTTATTTTGGTGTTAAGTGCTAACTGCTAAGCATAAAACTAGGTTAATATGGGTTACATCCAGGAGTTACACCCCCCCTGGAAAGTAGTCGGCAAAAACAAAAAGTTAATGAATTTTTAAAGAAAATTAAATATAAATCTTTATTTATTTTAATAATTTTTATTTAATTTATTTTTCTTGTAGATAAAAATATGTGTACACACATATTTACTCACATATGATGATGTACCTACAGTAAACATTTAAATTTATTAATAAATTATTTAAATATGATACAAAATGATGATGTAAATTGTAATGTGTATGATATTTGAAGCACATATATTAATATAATATGTAGGTTGGGTAGGTATGTAGTATGTTCCTACTATATAGCATTTATTCGTATTATCTACTGTATATATGTATAAATTGTAACCCCCTCCCCCCAAAAAAAATATTTCCTGGTTGCGCCACTGGCTGGTAATAGGTATACGTGTAATAAAGTCGATAATAGTCGCAACCATCGTGCGCGGATGATAATAATCGCTCGTGTGAAATATGTCTAAAAATAATAATTGTAATATCGTCGGAAATACAATGGAACATTGAGACTCAATTGACCCGAGTTTGTTTCGTCTTATAATCATTTTATTATTAGGTATATTATAATATAAAATAATGTTTATTAATAAATACTTATAATAAATTATATTAAATAACACTATGCGTAACACGGTATCGTAGATATATAAAAAATGTTTGCAAAAATAATTATTAATTTTCAAAATATTGTAAAAACATTAAAAACTAAAATTAAAATTTTTGTGATAATTTTAATATTTATTATATTATTACGTCAAATTATTTGAAAATGTATGATTGAGTGATAGAGAGATTTTAAGACCTATAAAAAATATAATTTAAATAATACGACTATTTTAAAAATAAATTTAAAGCCGTACAATTAATGTACAAATGTATTTAAATACATACTAAGTATTTATGTTTGTTCTTAAATATTTTTTTAAAAAAAGTATTTGAAATACGTCTTAAATACTTTTTATGTCAATGTATTTGTATTTGTATTTAAATACAATTTTAAAAGTATTTTTTACAAAACCAGTTGGTAATTTTGTGTGTGTGTGTGTGTGTGTGTGTGTGTATGTGTGTGTACTGTGTGTCTGTCTTAATTAGGTTTTTCGAATATAGTGTTATTATTGCTGGTCGTCGTACATACAATATGTTGATAATGATACTACGTCGACGACAAGAACTGTTATTATAATTATTATTAGCTTGAGTGCAACACTTATTGGGTATAACTCCTTGTAAGTGCAACTCTTTTTAAATCGGACTACTTGTAAGTTTAACACCTGTTGAGTTCGAAACCTTGAATTTGTAACTCGGATTGAGTGTAACTTTTTTTGAGTACCTACAACATCTCAGTAGTAGAATTACTTTTGAGTGCAATTCATATACCTACCTCGGTTTATGGATTTTATCGGAAATAATATAGTTAATTAATTTTTAAAATATTTCGCTTATGGCGAAAATTAGCGTTCGATTTCTAGAAGATTCACTCCTAAGATGTTTTCGACGAATAGGTTGGAAAAATACCTAAGTAACCCGAAAGTCTATTTAACTAACTATTCTCGAATATTTATAAGAACTCGAAACTCGCTTTGCTCGGTTTTCTCCCGAGTGTAACAGGATTTACACAACATCACACCTACACTTCACTATAAATTCGGTCAAAATTAAAAAAAAATATATCACGAAAGTTTAACGATTTGAAATACATTTAATAAATATAATATAAATGTATAATACAATATATTTTACCTACTCCGTACATAAGAAAACTTTTTGTTCTCCAATTTTGTATAACCATTGTCGTGAGGTTGATATTACCGGAAGTCAAATTAAAAGTTCGCCCGAATGTGTATCAATATAAATTTAATTTTAATTTTGAAAAATACTACGGAAGTTCGACGATTTTAAATTTATTACTATGAGATATTTAAACTATATACTATGGGTACCTACCTACCTACTCTGTGATTCAGTGGGTCAGACTTAAATACAGACTCGTCACAGGGCATTAAATAACGCATAATTTAATTAAAAATCCATTCGAATCTACAAAATAGGTAGGTATACAATTTAATTCACACAAACGAAAAAAAAAAATGATAAGAAATATTAAGTAATAAAAGTTACAATGATAAGAAAAAATATATATTACGATTTCGGATGTCGGATAAAAAAATTCCAAAAAAGTTGGATCGGCGAAGTGGGATTCGAACCGGCGTACGTATTTCCCGTATCGAAAGTTCATTCTCGCTTCCTCACACTAAGCTACATAATCGATATGATAGATCGGTCGAAATTTCTCGTTTTTAAGCTATTTAGACAATGAATGACACTGTAGGTATTATCGACAGATAATAAATACACATCATATTCGGAACGAATGTACTGGTCGGACCGAGACGATCGGTAGATAAAGAAACATTCAATCGGGCGTTAAAACGTCTGGGAAACATGAAACCAACTTCCGTAGCGTCGATAAACGTGGCGAAAGGTCACTAAAGTAGATTTAGGAAGTTCGAGGTGATAACACGACGGTGCGGGAAAATGTCGAGTGATAACGGGAATTCGGCGAGTTGGGAAACACGTTTTTCTTCCCGGCGTCGAAATCAAGAAGAAAAGGCCGAAAGCGCAGCACACGAACGAAATGCGTAAAAATCTCAAAATGACCAGAGTTATAGTTTGAAAACGTTAAAGGTAAAGAATTACCTGGCAAACGGTCGCGAAAAAAGCCAGGAGAATTAAATAATAAATAGTACCTACCTACTATTTTTTTAAACATAAAGTATTATCAAATACATCTATCAAAAATCACACTTGTGCATAATAAGAGCTTTAAGAAATACTTTAAAATTAATTAAAAACAATATTTCAACAATCAAATAGATTTAAAAAGTAATTTATTTGAATATTTTTTAATTATTTTAAATTAATATCGATTTGATTAACAATATTTTAGAGGTTACCCTAAACAGTAAACATATTATTCGTCGCTTTATACAATATAAAATACAAACTAAAAATCCATAATAAGTTAAATCTTTGAAACATGTCTACTATGTCAATAATATTACATTATTATTATATTGCATATTATTATCAGACATTTTTGTAGCTTGCAGATTGGTTGTAAATATTTCAATAACACTATTATTTAATTTTATCACGTATATTCTTACGAACTGCAGTGTGTCATAATAATATGTAATATATATCTGAAAATAAGTATTGAGCTATATTTTCCACATGTAAGACGTACTTTTTTGGACAGCTAATGGAGAAATCATCACATTTCTTATCAGTGTCCACATTGATTTTATTTATTCATTGTATATCTACAATTATGCCCCTTCATGATGTAGTATTATATACCTAAATTTTATAATTATAATATATCTATATAATATACCTTATATTATTTTATACGTTATTAAAATTAAAAGTATTTAAAACTAATTAAAATTTTAAAAATATTTATACTTATAAAAATTATTTGAAAAACAGTATTCAACACCAACTCACGTATTTGCATATCAATACTTAAATCCGTTTACAGCTGTGAATATTATAATTTTATATTTACATATATAATATGCATTCAGCTTAAAATTGATCTTAGATTTATTTCCGAAAATTTGTTTGTTCGTTTACGGGATATGAATAGTAGGAACGATTCATTCGATTGGCACTAAATTGTCCACGTTCTTCGTTCTCCAAGGCAGATTTAAGTAACCTATTGAAAAACATTTGTTGTTGTAAAACCAAATAATTATTAAAATAAAACTTTTCACACAGGAAATTTATTACAAACATTTTTGTTGATTTTCTGATTACTCCATACCAATTTATTGTAGTAAATAGTAATAATAAATGATTATTACGAGTATATAATAGACTACCTAATTAAGAACAACTTATGGTTAACTATGGAACCAGTAGCGATTTAAAACAATTGTAGGTAAGTATAGTGTTCACTGTTATATCGTATTGAAAGGCGGACAATAGAAATAATAAAATAAATAGTAAAAAAATATATGTATTTCTTAGGTTTTGCCTAATAATTTTGAAATACGTCTTAATTATAGTATAACAATAACAATACCATTTGTCATAACGTACAATAAAGTGTGAAAAATGGATACATAAATTAAAATACAGGACGGAGCCAAGTATTATGTTCTGGCTATAGTATATATTATTATATAATTCCCAAAGTCTGTTTGTTTGTTCATTTGTACGGAATAGATTTTTTCCGTATGGTTGAACCGATCGACACTAAATTATGCATAGAAAAAATAAGATATTTATTTTAATAAATATATTTTCATATATTACGGTTACTAATATATAATAATATATATTAACATATATTATAATATTATATTATGATACATATATTTATCATGGGCAGGCTTTGTGATATTTAAAAAAATCTGTCCATGACCTTAGTAAAAAATGAGTAGTATTTAAATGTAATAGTTAACTATTCAAATTAATAGTTTTTGAATTATAAATATTGGTCGTTATTAGTTAAATATTAAATTATATAATTTATAAATATCGTATACTTTTAAGTCAATAATAGCAATAACTAACAAACATTTTTTAATAGTAAAATATTGAACAATAATAAATAATTAAGCATGAGTGCATATAGAGTTAAATTCAGGGAGGGAAACATAAATAAATTATAATATTTTTTATATTACCTACCAGTTTTAGTAATAATCCAATGTAGAGCAAAAGGGATGTCAAACAAATTAAAGCCAAACATTGTTATGACTTATGAAGAATCCAAAATTCGGTTTTGGACTACTCAATAAAAGTGACTGCCAGCAGTCCGAGTACTTTTTCACTGTTTTTTGAATTCGTAACGGCGATGCAAAAATGTCCCCTCCCTCGCCGTGCCTGTTATTGTATACAATTACTCAGCCATTTATGTATCCACAATTTTGACTATACATACTATATACTATATACTATATCACTAGAGCGTAGTTTGGTCGGTTAAGTGAGAATAAAAAAATTGTCAAATGAGTGATGGTCTGGGGTTCAAATCCAATAGTCGGAATTAAGAGTTGTTGCAAGTGTTGCAACATTTACAGAAAAAAAAAAAACACCTACTGAGAAAGTATAATAAAAAAAGTATCAGCAATGAATATTCTCGGCTGCCCAAAAACAGACACATTATTTTTTTAAAAACTGTTAGAATTTATTGGTAAAATGATTTAAATCTAGTAGTAAAATTATTGGATCTAATAGTAATATTATCGCAATAGTTTATCTATTGGAACAAGTATTAGTACTTTTTTGTTTACTAAGGGCGTGAATGGATTTAATCAGTAAAATCATGATTTCGAAGTATATATATATATATATATGTTTTTACTAATTTTTACATAATTAGGTTTTTAGACGTAAAATGTTGAGTCATGATTAAAGTACGTTATTATTACGAATTAAGGGTTTAAATATAATTTTAATTATTTAATATCATAATAATGTGAATTTTTTGATGAATTTAATATTTTCATAATTGCCATTGCAGTAATATATATATATTAAAAGTTAGTTTAATTAATTATACTTAATGATTTTATCTGTAAAATATATAGATAGATGGATACAAATATTATTAACTAAGGCATTTAAAATGAAGAAAACTAATAAAAAATTGTTTATATTTTTCAGATAAAGTTGAGTAATATTTTAAGATAAATCATAATGAAAATATTATAAATATAATAATAATAATAATAAAATATTTATGTTAATTTAAAAAATGACATAAATATTTTGACAATTATATGGAAAGTGTAATTATACAGATAAACTATATTAATACTATTGTTCATTATGTATAATTATTATAAAGTGTGGAAAATGGAAATAGAAATAATAAAAATAATGGGCGAAGCCGACTATTCTGGCAAGTATATTATATAATAATATTCTATTGTGTGTGCGGTGTCATTGATTTGGAACGCATGTGCGTGTATATTTTAGGAAAGTCTGCGAAATTCGAAAATTAATGGTTTATGAAGGTCTAAAAAGTTTACGGACATCACCCATTAACTAAAAAAAATAGTGTATACATATAAATATGACTAAAATATGACGACTACTGTGAATATAGAAGTATCATTCATACATTTGCATGCATATGTTAATTTAGTATATTATTATGTAGTTATAAAATTCTACGATGGAACAATTTTTTTTTGTATAATATTTAATAAAAATGCATGCATATAAATGCATAATAATTAACAAGTATACACATTTAAATTTCACAACTGATAAAAATTAGTATATTATAATTTTTTTTTTTATTACAGCTTCAATGAGTTATTTAGTTAATTATAAACTATAATAATTAGCACATACATATAACCTAAATATATTTAATTCTAATAAAATGAAAAAAACTTTATTCCACAAAATTGTGATATACTTTTATTTGATAAATACGTATTTTGATAACTATGTTGTCATCTGCAGTACACAATAACGACTGGCCATCTAACTTTGCTCTGTTTCTTGACGGCTTCTTGAATTTTCTAGAAATAGAATCTATTCTAGGCGTTGCCTTATCTAGAGTACGCATTTGGATAAATTGCTCGTAGATTTGAATTTTTGTATGAATGTGAAAATAATTTAGGTTATAGTGGATTAGTCAGAATTGTAGATATCAATTGCCAGTTTTCGTGGACGAGGAGTTGCGGGTGTCAGCCGGTCATCCGGTTTACAGCAGAGTTCTTGGATATGGATACATTTTGAGTGCGAATTCTTTATATAAAAAAAAAACTTTTGCTTGATCGTGGATTGATTGTTTTATTGTACTGGATCTTGTAGAATTTAGCAGTACTTTATTTCTTACGAAATAAGGGGATCGGGAAGATGTTATAATGTTGATTGTCAGTACTGCCTCAAGATGTTTCCATTGGTTATTATTTTAAAAGGGGGTCCATGCTGTGCCTGCGTAAGTAATAATTGGGTATATGTACATTTTTATTATATTTATTTTAGTTTGGTTGGATATGGGACTTTCTTATTTAGTAAAGAGTAAAGAATGCCTCTTGTGCGCGTAGGTTTTCTGACAATGTTCAACACGTGGATGTTGAAGTTTAAGGATCTATTGAGGGTTACTCCAAGGTACTTTGCATTACTGGACCAGTCGATTTCTTTGTTATTTATTGTTAGGTGATTAGTATATTGATATCTTGAGCAGCTAAAAAGAAGTGCCACCGTTTTATCACTGTTGATTTTTAGACGCCATTTGGCAACCCAGACAGCTGCTAGTTTTAGTTGTGATTGTAGTTGTATTTTTGCTCTATTTGTGTTACGATCTTGAGTAAAGAACATATTATCGTCCGCAAATGAGGCGACCATGGATTTGGGGGTAATAATAAAGGGTTGAGAGAGGAATGAGGCTTGAGACACCCTGCTTCTATTCCACGGGGATTGGATAGCTTGTCCTCTATCCTAACACTGAAGGTTCTTCCGAAAAGAAATGAATCCATGATTTTTATTATGGGGATACTGATATTCATTCGCTTAGTTTGAATATTAGCCAATCGTGCCACACACGGTCGTATGCCTTCCTGACTTCAAGAAAGACCGTGGCAGTTTACATTGTGTTGCTAATGCCTAAGTTTATTTGGTCGACTAGATTGACCAGTTGTTGCGGGAATGAGGGCTTTTTGTGAAACGCGTATTGTTCGTTACGAATTTTTATTGAACATTGAGTGTGGAGTTATTCAAGAATTACGCGTTCATATATTTTAGAAATGGATGAAAGAAATGTAATGGGTGGGTAACTTGAGGGGACTTTGGGGTTTTTGCCCGGTTTTGGAATGGTTATAATAATTGCTTTTTTCCAGACCGTGGGAAAGTAGCAGATCTTAAGAGGACGCAACATTAACGAAAAATCGACCTAAAAGCGTGACAAAACTGTGGGACTTTGAAAAGTCGGATTTCAATTCTGAAAACGGTTTTGAATTCATCAATTTGTCTTCTAAGGATCGATCGAGGCGTTTATTTTTATTTTATTTTTTAATCGTGTTATTTATCATTAAAAATCAAAATTTTTAAACATTGATTATATTTTAATCTGTAATAATAAAGAAAAATGCCTCGATCGTTCTCTAGAAGACCGGCCGACACATTCAAATCTGTTTACAGATTGTAAATCCGACTTTTCATAATTCCACAATTTTGTCACGCTTATCGGTCTTTTACCCGGAAATTTCATGATTACACAACAATAAAAAGTGATACGGGTACGGGGCTATTTTTGGATTAATTTCAAAATGTACATAAATATTTCTAAATTGTTAGATTTTTATTTTTCATAATATTTCTAAAAAAAATTGCCTATACAGAACCCCTTAAAAATCGCAGGTATTACGGCCTCTTAAGGCAACTATTAATGATTTTTGTTAATGTCAGAATTTTATTTGGTGGAAGAAGTTTCAGAGCGGTATTTGTGATGTTGTTGTCTCCTGGTGCTTTTTTCTTTGGCAGTTTCTTGACGATTTTTTGTATCGTGCCTGGGATCGTGAAAAGGTTGGATTGGTAGACTATGGCAGATTTTATTTCCTTTTTTTTTTTTTTTGGTAACTACTGTTATGTTTTGCTTTGGATTTAGAGAAAATTGTTTGCATAATGAGTGCATACAGTTCTGCTTTTTCATAGGCTGTGAAAACCAAACTGTTCTGACTACACAGCGGATGAGAGGCTGGGCATTTTTTTAGTAGGCTTTTGTTTAGTTTGAATAAGGATTTGTGTCTAAGGTGTTTAAGAATATGTCCCACTCATTCTGCTTATGAGTCGTCATTATATTCTTAACAAATAGCGTTTGAACATTGAGTCTTCTTTTAAGGACGGGGTTGCGACTGATTTGCTTAACGTGGCGAAGCCGGTTTTTTCTTCGGATTTCTTGTATGATTTCTTCTGGCAATTTCCCCCGATTCCGCCAGTGATTAGTTGGGTAGGTACTGGTTACGATCGCCTTTTGGATAGTTGTGGTAAAATTAGCTATTGTTCTGTCAATTTCGGACTTAGTTGATGCTGTAGGGTTTATGTTAAGAATGATCTCTTGTCTAGAATATTAGAATATGTGAGCCAATTAAATTGTTTTACAAGATTTGGTGAGGAAGATATTATTGGTGAATTTGAGACTTCGAAGAGAATAGGATTATGGTTAGAGGAGAGCTCTGTTAAGTTAGACACGTTTATTTTATAGGGGGTTCTAGCTAGAGCTTTATACAACACGTCAGGTTTGTATAACGGGGAGGATAGGAAAAACGTAGGTGAGTCTGGAGCGATGATTTGATAGTCGTTTGAACATATATGGTTGTTGAGAACAGTATCTACTTGGCTTGCAGTACGGCTGAACCACAGGGGGTGTTATGAGTTGTAGTTGCCAGCGGCTATGAACTAATCGGCGCTCTTTGTGAGATTATCCGGGTCAGCGGTGGTTAGAGGTGATTTAGGTTCTTTGTATACTGAGGAAGTAAGTATTTCCATGCGTTTAATCTTAATTTTAATAGAGATTGATTGGAAGGAAGTATTGAGTTGACGGGTTCGTGGATTATTCTGTGGTGGACGAGCACTGCCATGCCGCCATGGGGAGGAAATTCTTTTTTAGGAGGTAAGTCTTCTCTGTACGTATGGTAGTTTGGTATTTAAAATTTTGTTAAGGAAGATATACGACTTTCACTGACGAGAATTATTTTTAAGATGGTTGTCTAGTGCCTGAAGTTAATTGGTTTTTCTCTTTATATTATTCGCATTCCAAGAGAGGATTTTAAGATTGTTCATTAGAGTTATTAAAGAGGGAAAGGAATGATTTTATTGTTACCAACATTATTGTTTTGGGGTCTTCTTTGACTGTTAAGGCCGTGAGGAGGTTTATAAGTAGTTTCATGACTTGGGTAATATTAATTTGAGCATTATCAGGGCACACTGTTAATATTCCACCTGCAGCATGGCGTAATTCATTGGATTGTTTTTGATTTTTGGAGATTGGATTTTTGGTTGGATTGGATTGTTCAATGGTGTTCGTTTTTGATTATAAAAGATTTATTTGTTTCGATTTTCAGGAAATATTGATAATATGGGCAACCTCTAAAGTTTACGATATGATCGTTCCCGCAGTTACAACAAAGTGGTGGTTGCTCCATAGTTTTGGTACATTCGCTTACTTTATGGACGCCTAAACATTTGACGCATGGAAGAGCGTGTTTGCAATTTAACGTACCGTGACCGAAACGCTGACAGGTGAAGCTCTGTGCTGGGCTTACTCTTCTAAATATTTCTACGGTAATTTTTATGTAGAATAGGTCAGATAAATCGAAAATATGTTTTATGCAATCGTCTAGAGATAACATTACGAGGCAAATCGGCATTGGTTTGATATCGGTGCCAAATCGTTTTACAAGCTTTACTTTAAAGTTGAAGAACTTTAATTCTGACTAGATTTCTTCCGTGGAGATATCAGTAGGTACACCTCTGATAACTACCTTGAGTGATCTTTCGGCAGGGAAGTGGAAAGTTGAGAAGTATATGTTTTGTTGCTGCAGAAAATTTTGTACGGCGCAATATTGTACTCGGTCTTTTGATTTGACTAGAATTTTTCCGTCATTTGAGATTTAGGCTGATATGATTTTTGAATTAATATTTGGTAATTTATATATTTTGGGAGCTAAGCGTCATTGGGCGGAAGAAATTTTTATTGTTGGTGGATGGATTGTATAAGGAGTACTAGCTTAGTTTGATGATTATTGAGTTTTATCAGAAATTTCGAAAATTTTTTAGTAAATGCAGAGTTATTTGAGTGAGGAGGGTGAGTCCTGTTCCATGTTAGATTCGCCATTTAACGTATCAGATGCAGAGAGAGGCGACGAAGATGATGGGAGTGAGCCTAGTTATTGTTTTTCTTGGGTTTTTTGATACTATTAGATTCAGGTGGTGAAGAAAGGAGTAGTGGGAAACCATGTGCGTCTGCACTACGGCCACGTGGGTATATTACCGAATGACCAGTGGTCTTTGTAAACGGGAGCTAAGTCCCAAACGACGAACGCAGGTTGCGGTGAATCTGCGGTGCGTGTAGAATTTTGAATATTGCTGGTAGGAGGTTATTTCAGAGCTCTGTTAAAATATATATTAAACAAACTTGTTACTACCTTTGAACGATGAGTCATCGACAGATAAACCACCAAACGAATGTGTTTCGCGATATCGTTTACAATATTATATTATTTCAAAAGTTTTACCAAATTACTATGTAATGGATTTAAATCTCAATTTAATAAACATTTTTATTTTTATTATTTATATAGCTTTCCTAATATTTAATTCTTGAGTGTTTAATGTTTTAATCATTTTATTGAGTTTATACTGTGATTTGTTCCTACTAGAGTAGATTTTTCGTATTCTTGATTTTAAAATTTCTTAAATGTTCTTTAAATCTAATACCTATATTTTTTCTAGTTTGTCCTACATAACATTTATCGCAATTCACACATTGAATACTGCAAATACCCGATTTCTGATTATATAGCTATATATATTCAACAGATACAAAAAAGTCATGTTTCTAAGATTAGTTAAAAACATAAATGGGCAAAAGAAATAAATGAAGAAACAGATAAAAAAAAGAGCAGCTCTAATATTCATCCTAAAACTATCAAACTAGATAACAAAAGTTTTTAAAAAATATAACGTAGAAATTGTATCATCAAAAAATAACAATATAAAAAGCCTTATAGGAAGTACAAAAGATAAATTACAATTACAAGGAAATTAAAAATTGGGTATTTACAGCAGTATTCAATGTGTGGATGCGGATAAATGTTGTGTAGGACAAATTAGAAGATATATATATATATATATATATCAGATTTAAAGAACATTTAAAAAATAATAAAAATCAAGAAGACGAATAGCTGAATATGTATTAGGAACAAATTACAATATAAACTCTATACAATTATTAAAACAAGTAAGCAACAGCCAAAATTAAATAAATAATCTTCAATAATAAAACATTCAAAAATATTACTTCTAGCAGACGATGCCAAAATTTATAAAACTAATAAATCAAAAAATGATGCTTTAGAATTACAATCAGATTTAAACAACCTCGGGAACTGGTGTATCGATAATGACATGGAACTTAACTCAAATACATTTTCTGTAATCACTTTTTCTTATAAATAAACTAATTACACTTTTGAATATAATTTATTTAATTATTTGGGTATTTTTTTTTATGTTAAACTAAAATTCAACGATCATATAAATGAAATAAAAAATAAAGCTCTTTCAAAACTAAGCTTTCTTAAGCGCAGCTGTTCTGAATTTAATAATTTAAAAAATATAATATAATACTCATTGGTTAAGTCCCAACTAGAATAAGTGGCTCTAATTTGGTCTTCTAACTCTATTACGTTTAATCAGAGTCTTATATTCCGGCCCACGAGAAAATGACCGGATTCACTCATCGATAGTGACGGTCGCGAGTTCAGCGAGCCTCGTTTACTTCCATCGCTGTTACTTGACGGCGTGTATACAGCACGCACATTCATTGTAAATTAAACGACGCGTAAAATATTACAAACATTAAAATGTAAATATAATTTTAACATTCTGTGTACACGACTGCCGGCGGCGGCGCTCGGTGTTCTACACCGACAGTTAACGATCAGTTATAACGTGGAATGAGGTGGTGTCAACAGATGCGCAGCCACCGACGAATTTCTTTTACGAGATTTTCATCATTAAAATATAGAGTAGTAAAACAGCCACATACTGGTTATGATGGAACTTTTGGATTTTTTAATAGGTCTACTCTAAAATCCGAAGAAATAACCTAATTTCAAGTTTTTTGATTTAATTTACTTAATAATAAACGAAATGTTGGAAAAAGTAGCAGAGGGTGTTAAAAAAGTTGTTAAGGAAATCATGGTGGTGGGCAGAAGAAGTACAGGAGATAATATCAAAGAAAAAAATACAGTTTAAGAAATGGCAGCAAAACAGAGAGAGGGAGGATTGGGTAGAGTATAAAAGTTTTTCTAAAGCAATAAAAAAATGCAGCGAGTAAAGCTAAATTAAAGAAAAATGATGAGTTTTATGAGAGGTTAGGAACTAAAGGAGGGGAAAAAGAAGTGTACAGGCTGGCTAAGGAAAGAGAAAAACAATCCAGGGCTTTAGAAATGTTTGGTGTATAAAAGATGAGGATAGGAGGGTGTTAACAGAGGAAAAAAGAGTGATAAAGAGATGGAAAGACTATTTTAAGGGATTATTAAATGAGGAATTTCCGAAGGAGGCAATTGATCGGGTAGAGTGGAATTTGGCTATGGTAGATTTAATAAGGGAAGAGGAAGTGTGGAGTGCTGTGAGAAAAATGAAAAATAAGAAAGCGGTGGGACCGGATGGAATACCAGTAGAAGTATGGAAAGTATTAGGAAGTTTAGGTATACAATGGCTGACAAAGTTCTT
>JAIPRL010011285.1:0-13836 GCA_025469235.1 Pemphigus obesinymphae
TCGATGTATCGTGAAGATTAATCGATGCTCGATTAATCGATTAAAATTTTCTTTTAAAAAACATCGATTAATCGATTATATCGTTTTCAAAAAACGATTAATCGGAATAATCGCGCAGCCCTACTTAACTGTCTACTTTAATTGAAATTCCTCAACTTTTCCAGGATGTTTCCAGTAAAATTAATTATACGCGAGTATATTATGTATTATGTACTTATATATAATATAATATGAAAAGTTGAGGAGCCACGTTATCTAAATGCTAAAAAGTAAAAATTCGTTTTTTTTTCATATTTATGATCTATGTACTTTTGGCCGACCCCAAATAGTTGGGAGAGAAGGCGAAGGAGAAGAAAAAGATGATCTATGTACTAATTCCAATATAGAGCTAATAGTTTTAAGTACCTAACCACCTTCCTTGTAGTTTTAAAACGCACCACAAGATAGCTGATTGAATGGTTTGTCTATCCCCGATACCAATTCTCCGCTATCTGATCTAAATGCCTATGCGTTATTTTTCTAAATTTAAGGTTATACCGCCGGTAAACTCGTGTTTTTGTTGCTTGCGCTGTTGTTTCTATACATTTTTCGGGTGGCTAATGAAAATTTTGATTCTATAGAACACAAATTTTTAATCTCAGGACATAGCTTTTCTGCATCTGATCGCGACTTTGCATTAATTGAAAAACGTTCAAAACATTGTAGATTAGGCAATGTAGAAGATGTTAAAAAAGTGATTACTACCTCTAGACTCATGAGACCAAATAAGGTGTAGGATATAGAAGTTCATACATTTTTAGATTTTCACAAAGTTTCTGTCAAATACATTGTGACACTTCTAAACTTGGAATTACTAAGGCTTCGGCACTGGGAATTTTTAACGAAAATCCGGGTGTGGTCAAGTACAAAAAAAATGTTGGTGATTTGATACCTTGGTCAGAATGTAGAATATTCATACATGGAAAGACCATAAACGACTTGGAAAATACAAATCTATTAGAATTCCCAGACGTCTTACCCCTTCCTGCTTCTAAGAAGAAAGGTTTTTAAAATATGCTCAGTTTTACCAAACCATCCTAAGTGTCTCGTAGCAAAAACGCATTGGGAAGTAAGGCATTGGACTTAGATCACAAATACAGCCATTCATTATGCGGACTTGGATCGTTTCCAGCTTATTTTAGATTTTTGCTTATAAAATATTAATATTTAAAAAAATAATTTGCTGTACAATATACGTATTAGGACTTTCTAGAAAATAAAAGATTTTTAAAATAAATTATAGATTTGTAATTTTCATTTTTAAACAGTTTTTAACAATTTCCCAACAAAAGTAAATTTGGCACATAGATCTCTTGGCACCGCAACGCCACATATATCCTAAAAGAAGTGAAGGAATAATTATAATTTCTAGGCGAATAAAATAAAATGAAAATTCTTACATACAGGTATTATAGGGCGTAGCATATTGTAATGGGGGTGTGCTGCAGCAAGCCAGCGAGTGGGTGGTGCTTGGCGTGTTCGCCGAGTATTAATTTAGTGCCTGGCACATCTCTTCCATTATCGGTTAGTTTCTCTCGGACGGCAAAAAAAATATTTTTTCTCTCCACTTTATTACGACATCAGTCACCTTATCGAGTCAAGGTAAAGTATAGGTGGGTCGGACGTATACACAAAAGAGTTTACGAATTATTTATTAAAAACGCGGTTCGTATATGTATTTATGTGTGTACGTATGTGGGAACTTGCGGGGAGTAGTTTCTAAAGTGAAAAAAAAAAATAATAATATGGGAGAGGGTGTTATGGAGAAAATACATAAAGGCCCGCACGACATACGATTTAGATCCATCGCCGATCAATCAGGCCAAGCTAGCGCTTTATACTTTTGAATACAATCGTTCTCTTTCTCTTATATACACTCCCTATTCAAGTCGACATGCAATAGCTGTCGATCGACAGTTCTCAATTCGAGAATAAATCTGTTATCCCTAGGGGGGCTACCCGTAGTGTATTCAAGGGAAAAACGCGATTTTCTATTTACTAGAAATCGGGTTTTTTCATTTACAGCACGACTTGATAAAAATGAGACGTAAAATTGTGTTAAAACAACGAAACCACATTTATCTATATAATAATTTACACAGAGCAATCGTACGATTTAAATAATATAAAATAAATAAAACATTATATTAATCTGTGAAAATACATTATACTATTATATGTATGCCTATTATACATTATGTATACCTACATAAGTTATTAATTATTATGTTTGTATACCTAACTTTAATTTTTCTCGACCCCGTCTTGATTGCGTTTTTGTGATAAATACAATATTTTTAGTTTATTTGTTTATATTTGTGTATAGGTTAAGTTAGAAACTATGGTAAACTGTATACTATATGGTGAGGTGTAAACCTACTGTATATATATATCTTCTTCTTGTCCTTCGCCTTCTCTCCCAACTATTTGGGGTAAACCTACTGTATATATACAACAATTAATAAAATCAATTTTAAAATTTCATAAATTTGAAGAGTTTTGAAAATAAATGGGCACATGTTTTATAATATTATAAGATCGTCCGTTGTTTTATATTGAAAACTATAAATTAGTAATAAAGAATGCTAATAACAATTCAATAAAAAATATACATAAATCAAATTAAATCCATATAATGCTTTTGTCATTTTCATTCCTATGGATACTTCTTTTCATATACATATAGAAGCGTATATATTATATTATTATATATAAAGGTACGTTACTGTACCTAATTATCCTTATATAATCTACAACTGTTACTAAACTAGCTTAAATTTAATTTATCGATATCATAAATCAAACTTGGAAAATGAAATGAGTATTAATGAAATCAAAATATTGAAGGAACAATATATGTATAATGTATATACGTACATTATTATATAGATACATGGTACCTATATATTATTATAGTATATATGGTTTGTGTAAGTACACGATTTAAATAATTTGATTGAATTATATAATTTTGGACTATCGCAGTGAATTGTATAGATATTATAACATATATTATTTGGGTATAACTCGTTCGTTTTAATTACTTAAAATTATATCAATTTCTAATCAATTTACTTTATATCCTAAGCTTATTTGAAAGAAAATATTTATAATCGTTCTTGCCAGATTTTTATCCCTATATATACTATATATAGGTATTCGATCAACCACTCAAATGGTTTTAACTATTATAACCTGCATATTAAAACCGCGTTTTTTTTTCACCACGTTATTAAAGCCAATATTACCTAATTGTTAGTTTTCATTTCAAAATATTATCAATATATTATTTTATTTATTTGATAATGTACAAAATGATGGTGTCATATTTGGTATAATTATTCCAAAACTTCTACTACATAATATTTTAATATCGTAATGAACAAATGATAATGTATAGGGAAAGTAAAATAATTGCAATTACTCCACAACTTGCTCTCATAACAATAATATTATAAACACACATAAATATTTATTATGTAATATTTTAAAAATTAAACTTAATTACTAACTATATCTATTTTAACAATGTAAATTCGATTTCTAAATAATTTGAAAACAATATATTTTAAAGAATTGTGTGTAAGTATATATAGGAAAAACTTATGTTCTCTATATACATATTAATGTAAGTACAAAATTAATAAATATGCCAATATTCGTGTTACCTATATTATATGAGCATGTGTATTGAAAAAATGAATAACATCATAAATCGTGAAACTAGGAAATTTATTTTTCACTCACGATAATCTGATTTGTAAAACCTCAGGAAACAGATATGAAGTTGAGTATTCGCTACCGTAAACATCCTAAACTAATCGGTTTTCTAGACATCGTGTATATTCATTGGGTCGTCAACGAATGACGAATATTTATGTAACCACGTCCATATACTATATGTTCGAGAATTTATTGAAATATTTTTCATCCGAACTGCATACCGACAGAGTATGAGAATAACGACAATCAGATCGGTTATAAGATAGGAAAATATACGACCATCTCGTAGGTATATAATTCATAGTCCGATACAAAATACAATCCTGAATAGATAATATAATAATAATAATAGTGTACGTACCTATATGAGTTTAGAATTATCGTATTATAGGACATATTTGTATAATATATAGTTTACGTTCATTTTTATAAACTACGACCAATAAACATCGAAACCTTGACAGAATACAGATGAGTTTTCCACTCGCATCGTTCGACCAACGACAACAATATTACAGTTAAAACATGGTTACAGTTTATTGTTGTTTTAAAACTTATACCATGTCTTCATTTGCATCAATTTTCGATTTATTTTAACAAAATGAACAATGGTAAAAAAAAAAAAATTCAAATAGGTACCTACTATTAAATATATTAATAGGTACGCGTTATATGGATACTGGACCATTATATAAAAAATAAAGGTTAAAATTATCGGTATACGAGCTTTCACATAATTTTTGGATTTCGAAAACTAGTACGTAATTTTAATTTTAATAACTTAATATAGGTTATGTTCAAATGTCGGTTTTACAAATTATGTGACTTGTCAATAAGCATTTTTTTTTTATAATTATTAGTATACTGAAAAATTCTTCCATGATTTTCTATCACTATATTTTTTAATAATTTCCCTGCCCGTTTTTCGTACCGGTTATAGTAGGTATACGTGTTTTCCTTTTTTCGATTATTTTACTATCGGTGCGTGATCGAGTTCTCTAAACTTCCCAATCATAATATAAACAAAAGTTTCTTGATGAACTTTGTGAATACCGGTATGCCACTGTGATAACAAGTGTTTATCGATAAGCGGTAACTATTATCCGAACGAAATCGCGATAACTTTTATTTAATATTAATTTTTTTCGTTCATTTGAATTATTATTCATTTATAATATTATTGAGTACTTATTATTAAAGTTATTATTAAAGATTCAACTATTTAATTTAATTTGTGCGTTCTGCGGCGGTCGATTAAATGCTCTATGACAAATCCATTTTCGATTTCTATGAACTCATTGTATACGATGTTTTATCGGACATATTTGTATAACCCGTACCGTTCATCTTCGATAGTTACGGAGACATATAAAACCTGAGATCGGTAAGTATATTATACTTACGTTTTTGTAATTTATAGTAAATATTTTTCAAATCCTCGAACTTCCATAGTATTTTTTACAACATTAATTATGTTATCATCACTACACGTGATGTGTGAACACCGATAGGTATAAATGCAGTTTAGCTACCACGTGATTTATTTACTTTTTGTTTGTAACCTATGTAGTATGTAAAATCATGTTTTAAACGATGGCGTAATTTGATTTTAGTGCAAAAACTTAGTTTCAAAGTTATAACGATTATATAGTGACCGGAGCCGATAATCGTAGGGAGCGGATATTCTCACGTAGCAATGGTTTGTCCGTTAGGTCACTGATCCACCCGAAGGGTAGGGACTATGGACAGTATTGTATTTCTATTTTATTGTAATGTGACTTATACATCGTATATAAATGTTATTAAATTATACTATTTAGGGATATATAGGTATGGTTTTACACGCTCAAATTTTCGAAGTCCGTCATTTTCAAACCGCTATAACTTTGAAACTATAATTGTTTGCGCCAAAATCGAACAACATTATCATTAAAAGCACAAGATTTTACAAAAGATTTAGAAAAATGAATAAATCGTGTGGTAGCTAAACTACATTTGTCCCAACCGATACACTCCGGTGAACTTTTATCATAAATATAACGATGTTAAATCGGACTTTCAACAATTTAAATTCGGATACTTTTAACAAGAACTACAATCGAGTGAAATTCCCTATAGTTATAATATTACAATACGTTATACACTTATACTTATATTTTGTTAAAATAAGTTTACAGATATATAATATGTATTTAATTAGCATAACGAAACAACGTGCGGTTGAAAACTGTAGTAACTCGAAAAGGTATTTTTTCTGGAGAACGATTATAAAACCGAATGTAAGCAAATTAATATTTTTCTAAAACTTATAAAATTATATCTAAAGTAGTAACTGAATAATAATTTATCTGTTTTTTTTTCGTGTTATTAAGCTAATTTAATTAAAAGATAATTTTAGTAAAATTATAACTAGATTTACAATTTTATTTTATTTTTAATTATAGCTAGATTTATCGTCATAAAATGCCTTGCGTCGTTTTAGTTCTCTAGTATAAGATAATTAAAGTTTTAAATACTTACAAAATGTAAAAATATAATAAAAATAATTAATCACGGTTACATTATTGTAACATTTCATGCACTATATGTTAATAATATTATGCTGAATATAAAATGTTATTTATCATAATATATGTCGTTTTAAATATAATAACGTCTTGAAAAAGGTTAACTCGATCTCCCTATGACCACAAACTGAGATATTATGGACTTGAAACGAATGGTAGTGGTTCGATTACATTTTGTTACGGTGAATTAGTAAGTGGGGGAATCTAAGCGATAATATCCATCATGCGATCCTAGCGAACATATGCCATACCACACATACGTAGCATGTATTATATTATATTATATTATATTATTATAGTCTGCGTATGAATATGTTGTGAAAACTATAAATTAGGCGGCGGTTTGATCGCAAAGATTCCCCCGCCTTGATATTTATCATAACAATTTGTCCGCACGTATTAAATTTCCAGTCGTTTCCAGTCCATACCATCTTAGTTCGTGCTATTAACGGGGAACCTATAGTTGACTGTATATATAGCATAGAACAATATAGAACTGTCACTCAAGGTGATAACAGTTTGTTTACAAAAATTTGAGAACTGGCCTTGAAGTTATCATCGAACGTAAAATTGAGGACGCGCCCTGAAGTTAGTAATGTTTTCCGCTGTGAAACGACATATGAATCCTAGGATCAAAAATATTTCGAAGGGAGTTAATAGATTTGGTTATATTAATATTTGACTAGTCCTAGTCCTAGTAGAATATTCTAGTCCTGCCATGATTTCGTTATTTGGAGCACACGAAAACTAAAAACCATCGCAGAATAAAACTTAATATTAAGTATAAATTATATATGCTGTAGGTAAAACGTAAAACCCTAGAACATTGTGGATTAATGCAATCATATAAAAATCACTGATTACAGTAAAATATCTATTATCAAAATTTGTCAACAGCTGTTATTTTCAACATCCAAGGTCACCGGCCATTTCCATTACACAGAAAGATGGGGAGTGACATAGCCCTGATATATAGGTACTCTGGTGATAATTTAAAAATGATACATATACGTATAATTTGTGGTCTTTTTTTACTCCTTCGCGTTCTGTTCCTACAACTATTTAAGGTCGGCAATGATATAATACGATAATCGTCAAAAAAACGTTCTTCCCTCAAACGAGCATAATACATATATATATATAATATGAACGTACAGTCGTACAATGTGCAATGATCGTTAAACCCATGTACGTGTATAGCTACGAATAACGTGTCTTTAATTAAATTTGGACTAAATAGAGCGCCGAAGGAATTCCCCGACGTGTGTTTATACACGTGTATTGTTTGGGCTGTCGGCTATTATAATAATAATAATATAATATAAAATTTATACGAGTAATTTTTTCCCGTTTCGACCCCATCGAGCTCCCATATATGTACGTTGGACTTTCCGTCCACTCGTCCGCGTACGTACATATATATATATATATATATATATATAAGTATAACAATAATATTATTATCGTTATAACACGTCGGTTTGTCCGCCACCATTATACGAACGTTATTAAAACGTAATTTATTCAATTTAGCTACTCAGGTAGCGACCGGCCCGTAACATTGTCGATAAAGACGACGATAATAATATAATGTGGTATGTGCGTATATTATAATGTACTCGTATAACCTACCCCGTAGCGGTTTAACAATGCGGTACACATTTGAACGCGCGTTTCTGTATATTATGTACACGGGCTGTACATTTTACGTAATAACAAGCCAACGTAACTCGCGTTTGTAATTGATTGATATACGGTGTGTGTATATGTATAGCTGCTATGGGCAAATGCACGCGTACAGTACGTCGTGGGCATCTTTTTTCATTTTTTTTTTTTACGTTTTTTTTTTTTTTTTTATACTTCCCTCCCAACGTCCCATCGATTACAATAGGTACGACTATAAAATGTTTTAGAGCCGCTAATGGTGGCGACCGCGTTAGAAGAGCCGCGACCGGTTGCGCCTACGCGTATTATATATTATATTATTATATACTATAATATTCGTATGTATTATTATTCGTAGGTATCTATGTAATAATAATATTATGTTGTACGGAAAACCGTCACGAGACTAACCACGCCACGCCGTCGCCTGGCGGCATTCTATTATCGTAACGGTTCCAAACGGTCGGCGATATAAGTGCGTCCGGAAGAAAGATTTTTTTTTTCGGTTGTGGTGGGAGGGGTGAAAATGTAAAAAAAAAATATAAAACACTTCTCTCCAAAACATAATAGATAAGCAGAAAAACAAAGTAACCAACTTTTTTTCCATTTTGCCGACTTGAAATTCCAAAATACTTCATAAACGTGAATGAATAAGCAAAAACAAAAAAAAAAAAAAAAAAGCCATCGATTTTTTCTATTATTTGTTCGACTGAACTAAAATTTGCTTTTGCCAACTTAACTTCATTTTTCCGTCTGCTTTACGAGGTGGTGATGAGACACCCTCCATACCTCCCCCCACGGGACGGCCCTAGTCCGAGTGACAAGTACACAATCAGGACCGTCCCGAAGACTTATTATTGAGGGGAGGGAGGCGTGTGTGTCTCGAAAATACCGACAGAGTACGTCTCTAAAACGTAAATTGGCAAAAAAAAAAAAAAAGATTATCAACTTTTTGTGTTTTTGCTTATTGCAACTTTTAATTGCCGACTGCAGGTGTCGCCTCGGAAAGCAGTCGACAAAATTAAATTCAGTTTATTGTAGTTTATTGTAGTTAATGAAGAATTTTTCGGAATTTTATGTCGGCAAACTATAAATTAAAGATGATTACTTTTTTTTTTTGAATAAATTATGCTTTAAAGAGCAGTATTATATTATTTTATTTACATTTTCACCCTCCCCCCTCAAAAAAAAAAAATGTTTCTTTGGGACGGCCTTGTCTATCGGGATGTCCCTGTACACAATATTCGCGTGTTCCGCAAAAAAATCGGTCGTAGCATGAAATACTGCATTTTTGGTTTTTTTTTCATTTGAGTTAAAATTAAGTCATTCGTTTTGCTTGACAGAATAGTGTATAGTCTTTTATTATTTTAAATGTAAAACCAAAGACAAATTATTTTATCCGAAAAACAATTCTGAGCGAAGTTATATAATATATATTAGCCCAGTTTTGAACCTAATTTATTTGCCAAATAACAAGAGTTATTGCAGACATAAATAAAAATAGACACTATTATTCTGTACTATTTGTAGTTTATAGGTACTGAATAAAATTTATCGGACAAATAACTGATGATAATAACAATTCCTGTCATACTAGTTATCACTAAAAACTAAAAAGTAAATAACATCGACCAATCACGATTGGTAAATCTGTGAAACTTTTTCACCACTACAATACCGTAGGTAATAGTACTATTTTTCTATTCATAATCATTTTTTCTAATTTCCTGTCATTTCCTATACGTTTAAGGAAAATACTGAGAATTTAAAAAAATTTTCTTTTTAATGTAGATAGATACTCGTACTAATTATCAATACGAAATGTCCTATCCAAAAGAAACTCTTACATGACTTTTTTAAACATGTTTAAATACATTATAAAAAAAAAAAATCAGAATTTAATATAATTGTTATTATCATTGTTTTCTGTATAATAGTTTTATTGAATGATAGTAATAACTCTATAGTTTTAGCTTATCTAATTTTAATTTTAATTGGCTTTTTATATTTTTTATGTTTTAATAATAATTATATTTCTAACATTATTGAAAATTGATGAAGCGAAATGAATAATATTATGAATTTAAATCCATTTACTAATAAACTTAAACAAAACAATAGTTTATCAAGAAAAAATAAACTTACAATGGGTAGGTAATATAGTAATATTAGGTACAACTTGTATACGATGCTTCGGACTAACCGTCGGGTGTGTATAAAATATTGACGAAATTTTCGATTTATTTTTATTTTTACAAAAACTACGAATCGATTTTCCGAAAAATGTACCCATGTTTTAGAAATAACGGGTTATTAACAACAAGTCAAAATTTGATCATCTCTAATTTTTGTGTACGATAATAATCATAAGTATAATATTTTATCTAGTCCAATACCTATATTATATTAAAAGACATCCACGATGCCATGGATATTGCGTACATGCGCTGTACTTAAACAGTACTTTAACACTAAAAATAAGAATATTAAGAACCGTTTTCCACGTAAGTCAAAAACGTCACTAGAAATTTGACTATTGTGCTTAAAATTAGTCCCACGAAATAATATATTATAAAAATCAAATATCACGTACGAAAATAAAATAAAGACAATCAAATAGTATAGGGACTTATAATAACGGGCATTTCTGATTATTGAATTTATTACGGATCTCTCTATAGCAAAGTCGTTTGCGTCAATATATATAATACAGTATGGATTAAACAACAAAAAGAAGCCCTGGGATATTATGATTCTAAGAACATGTAAACATATATTTCAACGCAATCCTTTTTGAAAACGATTTTAAGAACAACTTATAGTTTAGGGTTTTTCATACACTCATCGTCCGTCCATCGATCAACTGCCTGTCCTTATTTGCAATATCCGTTACCAAAGTTACAATAGAGCTGCACTATTATTTGACTTGACGATTGATTCACGATCAACTAATCCATTATATCATAATATTTTTGTATTATTATATATTATTGTATTTACAATTAATTAATATAGAAATGTTTGTTGACATTTATATTGAAGAATTTAAATATATGGAATTATGTTCTGGTTATATCATACCTATATATATTTATTAAAAATATTACAATTTCACTTACAATAGGTACTAAAAGTATAACAACACCAGATACTGTGATTAGCAAAATAACTAAAAATTTCAAGACCACGGTAATAATAACATAGAAAAATGATGACAGGAAGAGGAATATCTATAGTATATTATTGAAACTCTAGATATTCTCGCAGAGTGAGCTTCTCATCACTTGTTTAAATTTAAAATTACCAATAAACATTATTATCATGGACAATATAAAATAAAGGTAATAAATAATAATTTAAAAAATAAAAAAAAAATTGAGAAAAATACTTCATCCAAGGCAAACCCTTGATGTGATAGAAATTAAAAACTACTGCCACAGACTAAAGGGTTTACCAAGAATTTTCCCTGTACCCATTGGGAGTCCAATTTCGTTGGATACAATAATGTATTAAATTATTGGCTAATTTCTTCCTGATTTTCATAAGAAATATTGTTTAATGTTTGTATTTGTTGCGATATATATTTAAAATATTTATTAGTCAAAACTGTAGTTTTAGATTTTTTTTTCAAATAATGTTTAATAATTTTTAGTCATATACTTTCTGTAATAATTGAATTGAATTTATTGTATTTAAACATAATATGTCCATGTATAACAGATTTTTATTGATTTTCACGTTATATTCCTTTTATATATTCCAAAGATATATTAAAATAAAGTAAAACTTGTTGCCGTATAAAATTATACCGGGAACCACTCTTTGATGCAATCGTATAATAAAAACTACTCGTCGCGTTCCCGAAATACCCAAAATGAAACATCCGTTTGCTTAACAAGTTTATCTACATTAACCATAATTACCCAGAGGTCTGGTATAAATAAAACGTTATAAGAAACCCTTTTTTTACGGGCTTACTCGTATTACTGGACCCCGTGTCGTACATTTTGTTATTGATGTACAACCGATATTTAAGCCGGTTTTAAAAACAAAAATGATACCTCTAAAAGGTGTTACAATGATATTACCTGGCTTGTGGTTTGACAGGACTAATTATTAAAACATCGATATATTACGAGTATCGATAAGTGGGCTGAATCGTAATAATTTAGTATTTAACACTTAAATAACATATTATTATTATTACAAATCAACTATTGACGGCTTAATCGAATATTTTTAATTGACTACAAGAAAGTAGGGTACAAAATTAATTTGTTTTTAGAGAGCCGATGAATTGTTCAATACACCTATAAGTTTATTAAAATGAACATTTATGGGAGTAGTTATCTACCGTTAATAATAACAATTTATAAAATTCACCACGTAAGTTTAATAATAAATAATTAATATAATTAATAAATATAATTTATTTAAACCTATATATTTTTTTTTTAATACAAATATATTATTTTTCTAATTTTCTGTTCAATTATACTTGATAATATACTTATTAATTTGTATTTTATTTAGTTTTACTTAACGTAATATTTGTATAGTAAATAATAATAAATCACACGTAAATATACTTTAAGCTTGATGGGGATACACCACCATCATTTAGTATTTCATTTTGTGTTGCAAATCGAGTTTAAAAATTACAATAATTCTTGTGCAACCATAGTTTTTGAAAAAATGGATGAAGCGAAACTAATTAAATAAACTAAAATATAATTCAAATATTATTAAATAATATTTAAGTTGAAGTTTTACGTTCAAATTCAGATGTGTTATATTATAGAAAGTAACATGCATATTATATTTTATAATAAATTACTCGTACCTACAATAATAATCAAATAAATCTTTAATATATATATATATATATATATATATATATGCTTAACGATTGCTGTAATTAATTTTCAATCGTAATAAAATATAATAATTAACAAATTATTTTAGATTTACTAAAAATATGGTAAATGTCTGTGCAAAGAAATTCTATAACAAGGTTACAATAATTAAATGTATCTAATACTAGTACCTATATCGAATCTCAAACCTTTTAAGACTAACTCTGCACAGACCGAAAAACTGAGTATATTTTGTAAGAATTTTTTTTTTACGTTAAATCTGGCTAAAATGATTATTCTAATATATTTTCAATCACCAAACAAAAAACTTCGACGAGCACTTGGAGTGCTTATATACAGATAACGAATGAAATGTTTTCAGGTGAGTAAAGATGAATTTTCGGAAGCATGACGTTATCGGGTATATTTTTTCACGAATAGAAATTTCAGGTGTTCGAGAAAAAAAAAGGAAAGTGATCGACGTCTGACTACGTAAGATAACGTTATTTGTTGTAAGTGAATACATAATATTATGTATTTTTCTGTATTAATTTACATATAATATTACGGAAAAGTGTTTCAAGTATATTGTTTAAATAATATCAGCTATAGTAACGAAAATATTGACATAAATAATAATATTAAAAGGTACTAAAATGTAGATATTTTCAAAAATTTCTATAGAGAACCATTTGTTACACAGTAGAACCATTAGTACACAGTATAAACAATTAAGAGGACGCTTTACCAAACCGTGAACGGAACAAACACTCCACAGATGGCATTACTTTTCATATCGCCGCGGCGGCGTTGGTTCATAGCCACACCATAGCGATCACCATCATAGCGACTGATCTATCCGATTTTTGATATATGCATTTTTACACTTTTTATATGCTGTTAAAATATTATCTTTTTTTATTTTTTTAATAGCTTATAAAATGTGTAAAAATGTATTTATCAAAAATCGGCTAGATCAGTCGCTA
>JAIPRL010011286.1:0-13835 GCA_025469235.1 Pemphigus obesinymphae
AATGGGTTGGCCACCCAATTAGGTGAGTTGTCCAATTATTAATACAATACCAAATTCGTTGTACTATATTGTGTTATTTTTATTTAGTCTTATTTATTATTGGTAACCTGATCTCCATCCTGTGCTAATCATCGGCGTCGACCTAGCCGTTGGGAACGTTGTTGGCGAACAACATGAATTTAGATTTTTTGAAAGTTCAAAGTGATCCAATATTATTTTGGAAAAATAACAAATACATGCTAGGGGCATTATGTGAAATAGCTTTGAAATACTCTTGTGTGCCTGCCACATCTGTACCCTCAGAAAGAGTATTTTCTAAAGCAGGCCAACTAGTTAGTGTCAGGCGAAACCGCTTATTACCAGATAATGTAGACAAATTCATTTTTTTAGATTTTAATTTAGATAAATCCAACTAATTTTGTTTTTTTTATATATATATAAATTTACAATTTTCCATTAATTATTTTAATTTATTAGTTATAATATTGCATGTGATATAATGGTATAGGACATAGGTATAAAATATACCTATTACCTATTTTATATTTTGTTAAAACTAAATTATATTTTATTATAATCTAATATATTTATTAAATAGGTAAATCATTATTTTGGTATTATTATAATTTATGTTAATTACTAAGATTTTGGTACATGAGTACATTTAAATTGTATATTGTTATTTTAATTAAATTGTATAGTTTTTAATTTCAGATATTTTAATAAACATTACAAATTATTGTAATTTCACAATTGATTAATTTTAGTTTAAATTAAATGACATTATAATATTGTTCCATTTCTGTTTTTACCTTATGTATAATTTACAATAAATCATAATGATATAATTTTGTAATAATTGAATTTATATTTTATTTGTTAAATAATATAAATGTAAAATACCTAACCTTTTAAAAATAAAAAATTACATACATTATAGTAGGTATTGAAGGTTAAATTTAAAAAAATACCTATATAAAATTAATAATATACTTATTAATTAATAATTATTATTAACAAATTATATAAAATTAACCAAACCAAACAAATCACATCCAATACCATTTACAAAACACAAATATATATTTTCATCCATTGATAATAATATTCTCACAATATGGGGTGCTTATTAGTTATTACATATACCTAAGTATTATAGAATAATTATGTAAAATATAATCGCTATAACTTAAAAACTGGTCCTACCATCATCAAATTCTAATTCTAATTACCCCATCGTTTTCATCATTTAACTATATAAGCACCGAAAATATTCTATAATAGGTACTTATAAGTTATATGTAAACACTAAACATATAATACATTTCGAATATCGGATAGTTCGGACTATTCGAATAGTCCAAAGTCCAAACCAACCGAATAGTCCAAATACGTAGTAGTACGACGGTAGTACCTATGTATATATACGATAATTTCTTTTTGTAAAACTCGTACAAAACTGAAACCTTTAATTATAAATCTCCAGTGCGCGAAGTCATAATAACTTGGGGTACTTTTGCTTGTTTTGATTATTTTTAAAATCGCATTTGTCCCATTGTAGGGGGATTATCGTATTTGTCGAATATTAGAACATATCTAGAGCTTCTGAATAATGAACGACTGCTTTGTTTTAATTTTAAAGAAAAATATATTTATTTTAAGTAATGAATTTTTAAAATAGTTATATCTCTTTACAATATTGTGATACAATTGCTGAATGTAAATTTCGTGTTTTATCAGATGGTTAGACTGAGACAACATAGCTGGGCCTGGGAGGACGGACCACGCTTGCTGTGACCGACTCAAATTCCGGCCCGATTGTCACAAATTAAAATATATCCCCTGATTTTCTGTGAATCACCACGTCGATTAGGTAATAACTAATAATAGCCAATAGGTTAAATTTAATAAAGTTAAGTATACTTATTTCGATTGCACCTATAAATCGAGCAGGATCACTCGGGCAGTTTAAATCGAAAATATCCCCCGATCCGCTGTGAAACACTGCATTACAAGTAACTAGAGATAAAAGTTGTTTCGACTTAAATAGCTACCAAATAATAGTTTAATTCATGATTTATTAAAAATGTGAAAAAAATGCAAAAAAAAAGTCGACATCAACAGTATCAAACCGGAATACGCTCGCTCTAAAATCTAAATCGTCTTATATTCTATTAGCGTACACTATATAATAATTATTATGTATGATCGGGTATATAAGTAAAACAGCGTAAAACCATCTAATTTTAAATCGCCATAACTTTAAAACTGGTCCTACCATCTAATTGCGTATATTATTAAACATAATAATTCATATCGAATATTTCAAACTAACCGAATAGTTTGGACCAATCGAATAGTTCGGACTATCGAATAGTTCAGACCAACAGAATAGTTCGGACGACCAACCGAATAGTTTGAACTATCGAATAGTTCGGATCTTAACGATCGATAGCTGAAATAATCGATAGTTTTTAAGTACCTATCGAACAGTTCGATAGTGACTATTCGATAGTGCCCATCACTACTAATGACACTTATATCAATTTAATTTATATATTAGTTTCTAAAAATAGCTATTGAAAATATTCAAGATAATTAACAATAAATTTATATAAGTGATCAATAAAATTATATTTTTGTAAAATAATGATAATACTCAAACATTTAAAACATAATATGGTATTTTTAAATATTTTTTTTCACATTTTAACTGTAAAATGAAAATGATTTAGCAAATTCACTTTTTAGAGTAAAATAGTTCATCCAAATAATTGTTTATTTATAACCTTACTTTTAGAAAATATAATTTTAAATAATTTTTATAAAGAACATTTTATCATATCTCTAACCGTTTGTCCAATATATCTAAATAATCGTAACAAATCAATTATGTCAAAAAAATTTAATTTATTTTATTTTATTATTTTTCCTGGAACATAATAAACTTACAAGAAATTATGTAAGAATATTTTTTTTAGAAAATACAAAGATCTATAAATAAAGTTATTTAAAGTTTTATGCTAAGTGCAATATTTTTGAAATTAAATTAATAAAACTAAAAAACTACCCTTTTTTGCAATTTTCAACCCTTTATAGGCACAAGAAGGGGTTGAATTATCATGACCAAATTTAACACAAATTACTTTCTTATGATATTGGACAAAATGAGGGGGTGAGATGTCAATAGTTTGGAAGTTGAAAAATAAGGACCACCCTAAGGTGGCCATCAACAAATCTAATGATAAATGATAACTGCTCCTTTTTGCTTGCATCTTTTGTTTCATCAACAAATATGGAATAAGCTCCAGTAAAAGCCATTTTTTTAATAATATTTTTCCTGGTACTAGAAGCTATAGTCTTGATTAAATCATTTTGGTATTCCGGTGAAGTATAATGACCATATCTAGCAGATAATTTAGTCATAGTTTCAGGATCAGTAAACATATTTAACAACTCAATAAAATTTTCACGATTTGTTGATTCATTAGATTCATTATGTCCCCTGAAGGGAAGACCTTGCTTTGATAAATATAGTGTGGCTTTCAACAATAAAATAATATGTTTACGATTGTCTTCAATATATTTTTTTCGGGATGTGATAAGTGAATTTGCAAACAGAGGTATCATTCTTTTTTATATTTAAAAACATTACATATTTTTCATTATTCAATTTATATTTTTCACTACTCATATGTTTATTAAACGCCTCGGTCTGTTTCCTCCAACAGTTAAAACCTTTATTTATAAACCTACTAGGTACCTATCAACTTTTAAATTATTATTCACTGTGAAGTGTCGACATATAAAGCAATAAACCATATCATTTTTAATGGAATATTCAATCCAATTAAAGATTTGGTAATATTTTGAACTAAATTATCTATTTACACTATTCCTTGTATAAATACATAGATTTGGTTGTACTGGATTGTCATACTTTGTACGTGATATATCAAAAACCTACAAAAGTTTATTTAATAATTAATTAGATAGATAAAATATAATGAGATAAAATAAAACAAGATAAATGCATGATGGTGAAAGTCCTGCAAGTAAATGTGGGGACTTGTCGTGCGGCGCACGACCTAATGTTGCATACTTCTAATGCTTGAAAAATAGATGTGCTAATCGTAAGTGAGCAACATAGGAATTCTCCGGAGGACGATTTCTGGTTCTCGGACCAAGGTGGGAGGGCGGCAATTGCAGTCGTCCGTAGTTTGGCAATCGACCGCATCGGTCCTGCTGATCTCGGCTTTATATGGATAGAGGTGATCCGGATCAGATATTACAGCTGCTACTGGTCACCTAACTCCACAGCAGCTGAGTTTGAAGATTTTCTCGATAGGATGGGGTGCAGCGTCAGGGGAACAGGTTGCCCTGTCGTGGTAGCTGGTGGCTTAACGCTAAATCGTACGAGTGGTCATTTCCGATAGAGGACGGAAGGAAAAAGGCCTTAGCGGATCTCATGGCATCACCCGGGATTGTAGTGTGCAACCAAGGCCAGAAACCTACTTTCGAGAGAGGTGCGTCGGAATCTTTCATAGACGTAACGTTCTCATCCCAGTCGATAGCTAAGCAGGTAATCGAATGGAGCGTTATGGAAGAGGAGTCTATGAGTCTACACAAGTATATTACCTACAGCATATATCAGAGACCGGGAGGTCAGGTAATTAGTAATCATAAGGGATAGGCGATTAGAAAGTTAGATGATGGTGTACTAAGAGATATACTTGGGAACACTGATAACTACGATACAACATCAAACGCGGCGGAAACCTGCTGTGATATGGCGAAATGGCTTAGGGAAGCTTGCGACAAAAGCATGCCAAAATTAATTTCAAGAGGGAACAGGCAACCGACACCATGGTGGAACGTCGAAATTGCGGAGCTAAGGAGGAAATGCCTCAAGGCCAGGTGTGCATACACGCGCAAAATGAAGAAGAAAGGGCAAGACGGCAGTCAAGAGGAAAAAGAGATCTTCAAGAAAGAAAGAAAAGAGCTATCCAGCTCAATAAAAGCGGCAAAGGAGAAGAACTTAGCGGATCTATGCAGAATGGTGGACAGTGACCCCTGGGGGTTACCTTATAAAATAGTTATGAGGAAATTGAATATAAGAAGAAGCATCCCTGGAATAAACCTTTCAGGGAGGCTGGATAGCATAATCGACACATTATTTCCAGCAGGATGGGCGAGTCAACCCACTTCGAAATATAAACAAATGGCAAGTACGGTTTTTGAAGAGATCACTAATGAAGAACTGATAGTGGCGGCGAAAAACCTTCCGGGAGGCAAGGCGCCTGGACCCGATGGTGTTATATATAATGAGGTACTTAAGATAGCGGTAGAAACTAGTCCTTCACGGTTTGTGCGTATGTATAATAAGTGTATACAGCAGATATATTACCCGGAGGACTGGAAGAGAGCAAATTTGGTGCTGATACGGAAGTCGGGTAGGCCATTAGATAATCCGTCATCTTACCGCCTTATATGCTTACTAGACACTACGGGGAAATTATTCGAAAAAATTCTGGTGGAACGTCTCAGAGACCATATTGCGGGTTCTGGGAGACTGACTAGGAATCAATATGGATTCAGGCCTGGACGGTCTATCATTTACGCGATAACTCGCATACAAGATATTTTCACAACAGCAAACGCTCGGGCGACAACAAATAAACATTACGTTGGTATTCTCACAATGGATGTAAAGAACGCTTTTAACAGCGCACCGTAGGAAACTATTAAGGAAGCGCTAGTGAGATACGAAACCCCCGGATACCTAGTGGACATTATAGGGCAGTACCTCAATAAAAGGTCTATAAATATAAACCTACCGGACGGAACGACCTGGCGCAGGGAGCTGACCCGAGGGGTCCCACACAGGTCAGTGTTAGGTCCAGATTTGTAGAATTTAATGTATGACGACCTTTTAAGGATACATTTTCCTAAGGATGAGGAAATTATCGCGTTCGCCGAAGATGTCGTCTTAGTCACGACGGCATCCGTGACATTCCTACTAGAGGAAAGATTGGAGGAAGCTTTCACTGACGTCGTTCAATGGATGAACAATAGACGGGGCTCAAACTGGCGATAGACAAAACAGAAGTGGTGCTGCTAACCAGGAGAAATACCCGTAACACCATGGTGGTGTCTTATGGTGACTACAGATTTCAATCGCAGAGAAGCATAAGATATCTAGGAGTTCAGTTAGATACGCATATTAATTTTAGGGATCATGCAGAGTTAGCGACAAAGAGGACGTTAGATGCGTGTAGGGACCTATCACAGATCTTGCCAAACATGAGGGGTCCAAAGCAAAAAGTGAGAAGGATCCTGGCTTGTGTTGTAATTTCTCGTCTACTCTACGGAGCTCCTTTTTGGTACCCGACGATTATTAGCAGGGCCCTTGACAAGATGGCATCGATTCTGAGAAGAACTATGTTAAGGGTGGCGTGCTGTTATTGTACCACATTATATGAAGCTGTGGCAGTGATATCGGGCATACCTCCTCTACATTTGCTCGCGGAGGAAAGGGTGGCGATGCATCTTGGTGGAAATCGCGACGCTACCAGAGTTGAACTCCTAACCAAGTGTCAGGTGGAGTGGGCTGTGGCAAAAAAGGGCAGATGGACATTCCGGCTGAACCCGAGTGTCGAACGGTGGATAAATAGCCGGCACGGCAGGTGACAATCCATATAACCCAGCTCCTCACTGGACATGGTTGCTTCCGTGACTACCTTTATAGACACGGTAGATCAGACGTCTACTCATGTCCGTTGTGTGGAGCGGCGGTAGACGACGCGGAACATGCATTTTTCGATTGTAATCTCGCATACCGGTGGAGGAACGAAGTATGCGTTTATCTGGGCATCCAAAGTCTAATTCCGGATAACCTGGTGGAAGCTATGCTGTCTTCATTGGACGCTTGGAATCGCACCTCTGGACTTATAACCAAGATTATGAAGGCACGAGAAGAAGAAGAGCGGTTACGACAACATGCGGCGGCGGTAAACCCTCGCGTGGACTAGGCTTCATCCAAACGACATTTTCAGATTATTAGATTAAGTATGTATTTTATGTAATGTATGTAAATAAACGTGTAAGCGTGTCCAGTCGCGATAGATCGTTGACTGTTAAACTTGTACTTTGATACTGTTGCTTAATAAAGAAGTTTTCGCCGACATTGAGGGAAGTAATGGCTCACGCCAGTTCCCCTCCTTGTCGTGACTCGTAGGGACCACTTCGGGGAGCTTGCTCCCAGTACGTCCCTACATTAAAAAAAAAAAAAAAAAAAAAAGGTAGGAAAATCAATCACATTCAATTTATAAGTAATATAATTATTTATTAACATCTTGGGTTATGTTATTTGATTTCATACTAACATCATCATTGGATACATTTAAATCATCAATAGGCTCAAGATTATCAATTATATAACTTATACTTGCATTTAATATAGTTTGACTAGAAGATAGTGAGTCTTTAAATTTTAACACAAGTTACATCATAAATTAATATATAGGTAGGTGCATTCAAATTATTAAATTAAAATCAATCACATTAAATTTATATGTAGGTAATATAATTATTTATTAACATCTTGGGTTATGTTATTTGATTTAATACTGTTATCATTAGTCATATTTGATTTAGCATCAGGCTCAATAATTTGAGTTTTAGCCTCTACGCCTACATCACGTTTAGAATTATCAGACTCCTACAAGCATGGGTACTTATTTATGTATATGTAAAGTTATATATTTATATGTAAGTATTTATGTAAAGTGAATTGATTGGCGGTAAATTTTTAACGAGAAACCTGTGTTTCATTTTTCAATATTACGAAATTTTTTTCGTCTGTACCCAAAAGCCAGACTTCAACCAAATCAAATACCAAAATATTCAAAATCTTGAATTCAAGAGTAACATACATTTTATTTAATATATTTTGAAGGTAGGTACTTACAGTTATTTCCATTTGATTAAATTCGGCTTTCTTAAACATGTTGACTAAATTATGACAAGAAGAACCGGCTAAAAGTAGTAATTTTTTTTTGCTTTCTCGTAGACGAGCAGCGCCGCCTTTTCTTTTTTTTTTTGTCCATTTCTAAGATGTTATTGTACTTCTTCTTCTCCTTCGCCTTCTCTCCCAACTATTTGGGGTCGGTCACCCTGGTCCTACACTTCCACTTAACTCTATCTCCCACATCTTCTTCACTTACTCCCACCTTCCTCATATCACTCGCCATCACAACCCCATCTCTTTTTCGGTCTTCCTCTCTCCCTCTTACCAACAACATGCATTTCCCTTACTAATCTTACTGCCATATCGTCCATCCACACTTAATCCTGTGTTTCATATCCTCTTCGAAACCCATCTTTCTGTACAACAGACCCTAAATTCTTCAACCTCTCCACTTCTTCCACCACATTACCACTTTACTTCTTTCTAGCCTTTCTCTATTCCATCTGTGTTCCCTTTCACCAAAATCATACTCTATATATTCTGTTTTACTCCTACTAATCCTTAGTCCTCTACTTTCCAGAGCTTCCCTCCACTCTTCAAGTCTACCATTCACTTCCTCAGAACTTTCTCCTATCAGTACTATATCATCTGCAAACAACATGCACCATGGTACCTCCCTCGGTATATTCTTTGTTATCTCATCCATTACCAGGGAAAATAAGTAAGGACTCAAAGTTGAACCCTGATGTACCCCCACTCTGACCCTAAATCCTCAGTTTCTCCACACAGACTTCTCACTCTTGTACTTGCTCCTTCATACACATCTTCAATTATGTTTACATACACCTTTGGTAATCCTTTCTTCATTAATGTCCACTTTAAGATCTCTCTAGGAAATCTATCATAAGCCTTCTCTAGATCAATAAATACTATATACAATTTCTTTTTCCTTTCTCTGTACTTCTCTAAAATCTGTCTCACACAAAATATTGGCTCCATTATTGACCTCCCAGGCATAAACCCAAATTGATTTCTAGTGACAGTTGTCTCACCTCTTACCCTTTTATCTATTATCTTTTCCCAAATCTTCATACTGTGGCTCATAAGTTTTATCACTCTATAATTTCCACATTCCTGTATATCTCCTTTACCCTTGAATATTGGTACTACACAACTCTTCCTCCAAGGTTCTGGAATTTTTCCTTCTACTAGTATCTTATTAAAGAACTTTGTCAGCCATTGTATACCTAAACTTCCTAATACTTTCCATACTTCTACTGGTACTCCATCCGGGCCCACCGCTTTCTTATTTTTGATTTTTCTTACAGCACTCCACACTTCCTCTTCCCTTATTAAATCTACCATACCCGAAATCCACTCTACTCAATCAATTGTCTCTCTCGGAAATTCCTAATTTATAATCCCTCAAAATAGTCTTTCCATATCTTTATCACTTCCTTTTCCTCTGTTAACATCCTCCTACCCACATCTTTTATACACCAAACATTTATAAAGTCCCTAAATTATTTTTTTCTTTCCTTAGCCAGCCTGTACACTTTTTTTTTGTCTTCTTTAGTTCCTAACCTCTCATTGAACTCATCATATTTCTCTAATTTAGCTTTACTCACTGCACTATTTGCTGCTTTAGATAAACTTTTATACTCTACCCAATACTCCTTCTCTCTGTTTTTCTGCCATTTCTTAAACTGTATTTTTTTTCTTTGATATTATCTATTGTACTTCTTCTGCCCACCACCATGTTTGCTTATCCTGTGGCATATTACCTCTACTCATGCCCACGACTTCTTTATCAACTTTCTTAACACTCTCTGCTACCTTTCCCCACATTTCGTTTATGTTCCCTTCTATTTTCCACATCCCTGTCCCAATTAGCTTTCTTATAAATAATTTTTCATTTTCACCCGTTAGTTTCCACCACCTAATCCTCGGTTCCGTAAATATATTTTTCTTTTTGTGTACCCTCTTTTTCCTACACCAAATATCCATAACCATTAACCTATGTTGTGCTGTCACACATTCCCCAGGGATCACCTTATAGTTCTTACACTATTTCAAACCCCTCTCTTCCACATAAAATAATCAATTTGTAATTTGTTCCCTCCACTCTTATAAGTTATATAATGCTTTTCTCTCTTTCTAAAATAAGTGTTTACACTTGCTAATTCATACGCTGTTGCAAAGTGAAGTATTTTTTCTCCAGCTTTATTTTTTCATACCCTCCATTCACTCTAACATAATCTATTCTATCACAGCCTACATGTCCATTCATATCCCCACCAATTACAATATTCTCATTTCCTTGTACTCCTTGCATTATTTTATCCATCCCTTGCCAGAACTCATTTTTCTGACTTTCCTCACATCCCACTTGTGGAGCATACGTACTTACTATATTTAATACCTTATCCTCTAATATTACGCTCACTAAAATAACCCAATCACTTTTTCTAATCACCTCTACCACTTTTCTTTTCATTTCTTCATCTAATATCACTCCTACATCATTCCTTGTACTAGTCCTTCCTCAATATATGATTTTATACCCCTCACCAATTTCTCTTGTTTTCTTCCCTTTCCACTTTGTTTCTTGCACACAACAAATATTCACATTCCTCCTCTTCAAAACTTCTGCTAACTCTCTACTACTACCTGTCAATGTTCCTACATTCCGCGTACCTACTCCCACTTTAAACCTATTCTGCGTACTCAAGCGCGAATCTAACCCAAAACACCTTGGTGCTTTCCCTACACCATCGACATCACAACCGTTGGGTAGATCCACACATATAACTGATGGAACGGCTACCGCAGCCGTTGTCAGGCTGGTACTGGTCACTTGGCTATCTCCACACCCAAGTACGCAATTTTGTTTTTCCCGCGAACATCCGAAATGGGAAAACTGTCCTATATTCGTTTTAAGACTCCTCATACCTTTTTGTAGTAAGATGCAGTAAGATTAGTAAGGGAAATGCATGTTGTTGGTAAGATGGGGAGAGGAAGACCGAATAAGAGATGGGGGGATATGATGGTGAGTGATTTGATTAAGGTGGGAAGTGAGTGAAGAAGATGCGGGAGATAGAGTTAAGTGAAAGTGTAGGACGAGGGTGGCCGACCCCAAATAGTTGAGAGTAGGGGGAGGAGAAGAAGAAGAAGATTGTGCAAATTGCATACGATTTTAATAGTCAATATTATTGTAGTACATTAATTATTTTATTTGTAAATAAATATAACCTGAAATATTTGTAAAATCTTCATTAAATACTTATTTTACAAATAATTTACATGTGTGTGTGAATTATTTTAAATTTTGTGTGTGTTATTGTATTTATTTAGCATTTTATACAGTTTCAGCTGGCCAGTCTGCGCTCCAAAAAATCGTGAGTCATTTTTAATCGATAGCATTATTTGTTTAAAAAGGCCGTACATTTTTATGTTGTTAATTACCTATGCCAACGGGCAATTTAATATAATTTCAATTGTATTTTACCTTTTTGTATTGCTGTGAACTATAATTTATTTCTTTATTGTCCTATATTTGCTTGTACCAGCAATACAAAACTATTATTACATACCTACCTGAGTTACCATTATTTACATTAGTTACCTTTTTCTTTAGTTATAAGTACACACAATACATATAATATACCTACACACTAATATACACATCATAATATCACTAGGTACATAACTCACTAGTATTTTCGCGGCGAACCCAACCACTACTAGTCGAGCTATAACACCATTTTACAAACATATACCCCGGGTAGATGTTCGCCTGCGTGAATATCGATTCGGTGGTCTCCTAAAATCGTACTGGGTACTCCGTGTTCGCGCGAACTCGATGAGCGTGGCCCGTGCCATGCGTAAATCCTTGTACGGGATGAGCACCGAATGTTCGAACGTTTGTAGTGTGTTTAGGGTTTGCACCGAATACGACCTCGACGTTTCCGTTTGTTGTGTTTGCCGTCCATAATACGGTGTCGAATCCGCCACGGGGTTTGTCAAACCTCACACTATAAGCGCTGGTTCGTGGGCGTCCGGTTTCGTATTGTGCTACCCTAAGCGATTGGGTACCGTCGCACGCCCGTGTAATGAAGGTAGTGTGGTGCGGTTTCCTTGTCCGTCCCATTCTTGGTCTTCCTTCGTTACCCATGTATCCACATTCGGCTGTGTGTGTGTATGTGAAAAGGGCGTAGGGTTAGTCCTATCTTCGGTGGGCTCATACCGAGCTCTATTCTTTCCGCTATCCGACGTTGATCGTCGAAATAGTGGCGCATGCACAACATGAGTGTCAATAATCGCTCCGAGAATGTTGTTCATCTGATTCCTGCCCAATAAACCGCACGGTCCTGGGGTCGGGACCGAGTTTCCGAATGTTTTCACTTAGGCTAGGGCCACACAAGCGTATAAAATGGGTCAATACGTGCGTACTTTTTGACGCGCTTCGTAGAAGTACATTATCGGTTACGGGAGCAGATACACGAGTAACGTGCGTTAAATATAACGCACGTTAATACGGACGTCGAATTTTATTGACGCATTATCACTTCAACGCATGTACAACGGACATTGAACATATCAATGTCTATTATTATGTTTGTATTATTTCAAATGTGAACGTTAGCCACGTTGCCACACGAGTGCACTTTTATCCGGACGTCACTAGTTACTAGTATATTTTATCATTTTTTATCCGGACGGCAACCGGGTTCACGTGTCTTAATATTTTTAATATTTTTGAAGTGTTATAATATAATAATAAATTAAAAAGCGTTATAATATGGCAACATATAATATTGACTATGAGATGTTAATTAATGAGGTGCAAAAAAGACCATTGTTGTGGACACTGCTGACGAAAATTATAAGGACAAAACAAAAAAAAAAATACGGCATGGAGCGAGATTGCTTTAAGTTTAATTAATGACTTTCAAAAAAAAAAAAGTATTTTCTTTTTTTTTGAATACGTAATTAAAATAAATACAATATAATACAATACAATACGTAGGTACACAATTTACAAATAAGTCAATTCTTATATAAAAAAAATTAAAATTATTAGTAATAAAACATAAGTTAGTAATATAACAGTAACTTTTATTACAAAATGACCTACTTTACCTCAAAGTTATTACCAACATTTCTTTGGGCTGTATGGCTGATCGCATATTGGCTGTAACGTTCAAAATCTGGTTGGTGCATTCGATCGAATTATTAATATTAATTATAATTTGTTTTCATACGAAAATTATATGTTATCATACTATATATTATATTCACACACGGACCTATTGCGCGTTGATAAACTTCGCTGCCGATACGCGCGCCCACGGACGTCAAGGACCCCACCCTCGAATAATATATAGTACCGGCCAATTCCCCCCCCCCCGCCATACACCTCCGATTATGAGATCGCGTGCGACGGCCGACTTTTGTCGCCGCCGTGCAATTTTATCGCCTCACCAACATCGACGGAGGAACATACCACGAATTTGTCCACCTCATTCGACTTTTTTTCCCCCTTTAAAGTCGGATTTTTCTATATTTTTCCCCATGAGATCCGTCAAAATAACCATGGAGTAGACCAACTTTGAGTGGTATTCGGAGGACCGGGATTGTCTAACGGACGAGAACATTCCTACAAAGAAAATGTCCCCGTCATGTGGGTAAATAAAAAAAAAATAAAAATATAAATATTTAATCATACTTTGGCCGGTAAATTATTTCTGTTTTGCTCCTCATAGTACTTGTCCTATGTTTCCTTTTTCTATACGTATATATAAAAAAAAAAAAAAAAAAAAAAAATATATATATATATATATATATATATATATATATAAGTAAA
>JAIPRL010011287.1:0-13832 GCA_025469235.1 Pemphigus obesinymphae
TTAAACTGTGTTTCTACCAGATGGATTTAAAATTAAATCAATATAAAGATTTTTATGGTGGTTTCAAATTAATGAAAAAATCATTATTTAATTGTTCGTCATTTATTTAAAAAAATCATCTGGTAAATCATAGAAAATATAATAACGAATTCAGAACTTTTTTCAAAATTAAAATTCAACAAGTTTAACACGGCCAATTTATGGAAATGCCAAGACTATTTTAGCGCTTTGAAAAATCTACTGTCGAAGACCCTTAATAATTAATATTTTATCGAAATAACGATGGACAATACTAATTATTTTAGGAGTTTGTAAAAATTATTGCATGAATCCAATATTAAACCTAGTAAAACCTGTATTAAATGAGTAATAAATAATTTTGAAATATTTTCAAAACGGTTATTTTTAACTTGGTTTTATTTTTGTTATAACAAAGGCAAAAAAACATTATGGTAATTTATTCGAAATTCAAATAAGTATATATATTATCATATTTCAAATTATAAACCAAAAATTAAAAAATGTTTGTATATCATATCGACGTAAAACAAATACAAATATAGCTGGGTTTTCATTTGAAAGGGGAATCGCCAATTAAATTTATGGGCGAAAACAACAAAATGATAAGGTGTTATTGCTTTAATGTCCTAATGCGTATAGACATGCCCCCAACAGGCCCGTCGATAGCAGTGGAGCACACGAAGGGGTAGAGGGGTGACAATCGACACCCCTATACGTCTTGATGGTGTTTGGTAGACTAATAGTATTCCAATATTTTGTTTACAAACTATTATGAATGTTATTTAGGTACCTATCAAAATTGATTACGAAAATTGTTTGAGTAGGTACTTATTTTAAATAGATGGTGGGAATGTTGTAAAAGTATGTTGACACCCCTTGCAGAAAATGAGTGTGCCACCGGTCGCTAGGATACAAACAAGTCATGCGCAGCTTTAGGGAGGCAAAATTAAAATATGAATATCGAAAATGGACGACAATCACCGTATTTTGCTCTTTTTCTTTTTACTTGCTTTGCTCATTTAGAATGAAGTTTAATCAGTTAACCAAATTAAATAAGTACACTGTAGATAACTTAAGGTCGAGGCCTACAAATTTTAGAATTGCCCGAATACATTTTTTAAATTTAGGCGCCACTGATTTGTACTATAACCTATTCCGAAAAATGAAGATGTTAATATATGTAATAGGGGATATAATATTATGTTTTATAATTATATATATAGAGGCACACATACCGCGGTAATAGTGCAATAAAAAATTAAAATCATTATATAGTAATAAGCACAAAAATAATCTAAAGGTAAAGTCGAAACACGATTGGTCTATATGGTATTTGGTGTTATACACTGTAGAAAATATTTGGAAATCCATTTGTATCAAAATTAATTGAATATAATTTTTTTTTAATTTCATGTTTGATATTCGTCGTTTTCAGATTAAAAAACTTTTAAATTATAATTTATAACCAACTGAATTTGGAAATGTAGTTTGCTTTATTCACCTCTCTCTCCTTACGATGACGCTATAGCCAACCATTTTTAAGGGGTTCTGTGTAGGCAATTATTAAGAGGATTTTCGATTAAAAATGTTAAAATACATTTTAAAAGTAATCTAAGAATAGTCTCATATCTACATCACCTTTTATTGTTGTATAATCATGACATTTGTTCAAAAACAACTTGTGGCTTTCTGAACTCGATTCAATCAAAAAAAAAAAGAAATAATTACACTAAATAAAAGGTGAGAACTTAAACTAAGACTGAGCATAGTTTTTGTTCGATAAGTACCTATGTTTAAACATCTAAAATTTGTGATCGGGAAACGTCAAATTTACAGATTTTCAAAAAAAAAAAAATATAGTATAGCTGAAATAAATGTTTGTCCATAGTAAATATATTATCATCTATCATATTCTGTTTAAATTTTGAATCTACAGTAACTAGGAGAGAAGTTTAACTTATGTAGAAAGCGAGAATATGTTTTTATACCATAGACCTTATGTGTGATACCCAAACAAACATTTATATATATCTGAAAAAGTAAATTCTATTAGCAATAATAACATCATATCCTTTTAGATAGAATTCTGATTTAAATTTTATAACTAACAATTTTATGTATAAAAATAGTAATTATGGCAAAACTTAAACCATTTTATTTATTTAGATATATATTTATTAATGTAAAAAGACCAATCGATATTTGTAGTAAAACTCAAAATCTCAGGCTCAATATAGACTAGGTGGCAATTGAATTATTTCAATTATGTGTAAGCATGTTAAAATCTCACAGAAACGAGATTTACATGGAAGTAGGAACAATAATATGTAATTCACAAAGAGAAACATAATTAAGACATTTTTAATTATAATTTTGGTGTAAATATAAAAAGTAAATATTAAACACATAGTTACTTTAAGTAAACCTTCAATAAATACACATAAATGACATGCATTTATTTTTATAAATAAAATTAAAAAAAAAATGTTAATCAATGATAATAAATGCATGTATTATTTAAAACCGTTTAACCAAAAATATCAAGACAAAATAATATAATGTAAACTGAACTAAATAATAATGAATTAACCTAGCCCATACAACCAACAAATTAATGAGTTATGTTTTATATAATACAAAACATTCCTTACATATAAGTATAAATATTAACATAAATAATATAAAAGTGATTGTAGTTAATAACATTCATTTTTTTTCTGAAATTTTAACTAAAAATAGGTCGTTTTCCTTTTTTTATATGGCTAACAAAAATAGCTGTACAAATATTCATATTAAGTAAAAAAAATATTGTCATTTTTGTTTAAACACTAAGATCTAGATGATGATATGCACCTCTATTTACACTGTAACTTATCACATAGTTTATATTTAAAAATTACAGAACATTGTACACTGATACGTAAACTTTTAGTAAGTAATATTTTTTTTTTTGGTTTAGACAATTTAATTGACAAAATAACAAAAACAAAAAATTATCTTAACACAAAATAACGGATTTCTTTATACTACATTATAATTACCTAATTAAGTGAAAACATAACTAAGCTAACATTTCATTTTTTACCCTCAAATCAAATCATTATTGCTAAATTTCTAAAATCATAGTGTACATTGTATATAAATATGCATAATATGCATACATACATTATTATATAAATATGTATGTAAATTATAACTTATCACATAATTAGTATCCGATGTCTTTCAAGACATTACAGAGGAAAAACCATAGAAATAAATTAATTTTAGTTACTTTGTATCACAGTGCTTACTTAAAAAAAAAGATAATATAGCAAACATTTTCAAAAGTGTTAATATAAAATTCATTTTTATCAAATTTGGTAATAAAATTGCTATAATAATGTATTCAATTATAGTAAAAAAAAAAAAATTTAAAGATTTAAATGATACAATATAATAATTTTAATATAAAACGGTCCCAGTCAAAGAATGTGGTTAAGAAAAGGCAAATGTTAAGTTATCTCACATACAATTTAGTAACATAAAAAAAAAAAAAATTAATTAAAACTATAAAGCATTAATAGGAAATTGTCGTGTTCACTGTTCTATAAATTAAAAATATATTTTATTTTATAAATTCTTTCATCAAAACATAAAATGGGCTACATTAACATTAAATTGGTTTTTTTTTTAACAAACTAAAATATCTTAATATTATATTTTATACATATACATTTTAATAATAAAATAACAAACAATAAAATGTTTAGAAAAAATAAAAATAACATGTTTACACAATATTTCCAGCAACAATAATGAATTTTAGAAATATACAATTTTGTTTTACATAAAATAGACTATAAAAGCTTTTATAGAATATCTCTAAATTATCTTAATGTTTTAAAATTTAAAAAAATAAAAAATATAATATCAATAGTCAATTATTTTGTATTTGTCCTGCTTCTAATAATGCAGAATATTATTAATCTATAATAATAATATATTACACATATAATTTAAATAATATTAGTTTATTATTTGTGTCAATGGGGGGAGGGGGGATAGAATCTTATGCCTTCAACAAATAAAGGAAGGTGAGCAAAAGATTGGTTTTCTTTTTGCGATATCCCTTTTAATAGGAATAGGCTTTAATGAATCTTCTCTCCTCACAATCCTCTACTCAACAAAGCAAAAGGCATTATAAATTCAATAATAATAAAATAATATAATTAAAATTTTTTTAAATATATATGGACGCCAACACAATAAACAAACAAATAATAGGCTAGGTTAATGAAAATTGTTATTGAAATAAAATATATATAATTATAAATAATATCCATTTTACATTTGTTGTTTACGCAATAAAAGAGATATATATATATATATATATATTAGATCTAAGTTACAACCATTTAAAAAAAATTATAATTCCTGATTTTGAGCAGAAAAATGTAAATAATGTTTATATAATATTAAATTATATAAATATACAACAATTGTTAACAAATAATGGAAGTTAATTTTTTGATAGAAATTAAAAAACATATTGGATGCTTGTTATGTTGATATCTTAACATTTGATCTTAATTTGAATTAAATTACCAATTCTTACATCATTGTTATGGAGGCTCCTGTTTGATTGTCCCCTTGTCAATTGGAAGCAAAGGTCATTGAGGTTGGTGGTGAAGTAAACTAAGGGCTTCTCTAGCATCAGACTGAGTGAGAACAATACTTTCATTTTCTCGAGAATCTTCATTTGGTTCCAATTTAGTAATAACTACTTGATGATGATGGTGTTCTACCACATGTGGAGGAGAAGGACTTTGATGTTGTTGTCCTACAGCCTCAATGATCATCTCTTGTTGAGCCATATTTGGACTATTTGGTTGTTGTTGTTGCTGCTGCTGCTCCTGCTGTATCTGTTGCTGCTGTTGCAGTAAAATTAACTCTTGTTCAGTGAGTTTTTGGTTGCCCTTGGTGATGACAATTTGATGATCATTTGGAGGGGAAGGACTACTGTTTCGTCCACTAGCAACAGCATCAATTATCATTTCTTGATGGGCCAGGTTAATGATTGGCCCTGAATGACCTTGATTTTGTATGAGTTCTGGGACGGACATTTTTTGGCGATCAGATGCTGTCACACTTTCAGCCATTTGTTGAAGAGCTGCATGTTCTTCTTTTAGTCGTTTGGTAATGTGACTTTGAGTATGTTTTCTTAAATGGTCTCTTCGATAGAAACCTTTACCACAATCCTGGCATACTTCAGTCTTTACGCCCGAATGGATTACAGCATGCAAATTTAAATGTTCTTTTCTTTTGAACCCTAATTAATAAAGTTATTTGATATTGAAAAATTATTTTAATTGTTTTTATGATACTAATTTAATATACTATTTACCACAAATTCCTAATTCAATTACATAAATATAAATTCACTCTTATTCAAAATATACTGTAACACACTACACAGTGATTAATGACATTCACAGATTTTCAAACATGAGTAAATAGTTTTTAAATTAAAATGCTACCTAAAAAATGTCCCAAATTGAATTGAACTTAAAAACAAAAATGGGGGGAGTCTTCTGAGTACAAACAATTTAATTAATGTTTTCCTTTAAATACTTTAATAATTCATAAAATCCATATTTTAGATTTCGAGCATAGCGATGAATGTATTGATTTTACATTTTATTTTTTTATGCAAGTATATACTTGTTTAGGCTGGAGTAAAGTAAGTTTTCAAAAGTTTTTGGTAAAAAATTTGGTTTAGTTCATACTTTATAGAGGTTATTTTTTGATTTAGTTTTTAAACGTGTAATGAAAAACTAAATTTTTAAGAGAAATGATACGAAAAGTTGTTAAATTAGAAAATAACAAATAAACTAGTCATGGTTACTGATTATATAAAATGCTAGAAATTTGAAATTTACACTAAATATTTATAATAATACGATGTATATTGACGTCATATTTCTTAGTAGCTATATAATTACTAATATTAATACTCATGTTATTTACACCAAAACTTCGCTCTGAATCGGTTTATCGGAAACAATGTTTATTAAGACAAATTCAATGAATCTACCACCAGTATCCAACCCAACGAACAAATTGTTTCCAACCCCTACTACTGCTGATAGGTTTTTTTTTTAAATGTATACAATTAATATTAACATTTATTATGACATTGCATTGCAAACTTTGTAACTAGATTTTAGTAATTTTTTAGGAAAGAAAAAAGTCATATATTTTGTTATTAGATAGAGATTAAAAAACAAAACAAAATTATCATGATTTAATATAATTAATATATATAAATTATTATGATAGATAGTATACTAAATTTGCACATATTTTTAGTCAATTAAAAAAATACTGAACGATTACAACAAATAAAAATATTTACCTTTACAACAGACATTACACACAAATGGACGTTCTGGATTATGACCCAATTTATGCCGTTCTAAATGTTCTTTTCGTTTAAGTCCAGCACCACAAAGATCACAAATAAACCGTCTTTCTATTTTATGAGCAACTAAATGTTGTTCGAGCATTTCTTTGTCAGGGTAAGCCATGCTACATTCAGGACAACAAAATAAAAGAGTACCATCTAATGCAGTTGCAATATGTATTTGACCAGGTCGTGGTTTTCGAGCAGCAGGTGGTTTCTTTTTATATTTTTTTTTTCTTTTACCTTTTTCCTAATAATAACAAAAAAATAAAAATTATTAGTAATGTAAAGATATTATTATTATAAAATATTATATAATAAACTATTCATTAATTATTTTTAATGGCATTTTATATATTTTGCATAAGGTAAAACTGAATGTCTATAAATTAATCTTCATAATTAAAAATACAATTCACATAATTATAAACTATGGGTGTGGGAAGGTACACCTCCATAGCTTTTGAGAAAATATGTAAATTGTATTATATTATAAACAATATTTGTGTTGGATTAAATAGTATAAATATATAATATTATTAATTTTTCAATTAAAGAAAACAATTAAGTGGGTTTGTCTAATTAATATTGTGTGTTAGCTAACACTGTTATTACAATAGACTTATAAACACTCAAACGTATGTTATACATTGACCTCATGAAATTTCAAATGTATTCAATATTTTTATTGAAATAATGACATTATAGACAGGCCTGACAAGAGTGGGGTCAGTAGTGATTCCCTCGGATTTGATGATTTTAAAGTGATTTCTTAAATACTATATAAATATTGCAAACAAAAAAATTGCATTCAATCACTCAAAGAAAAGTGTTCATAAATATAGAGGAAGTAATTCTATACATCTAATAAAAATTAACAAAGTTAAATGATAAATAATTAATAAAATTATATATAGATATAATTTTAAGCAATTAATATACAGCCATGCAATTTTTTTTTCGGTTAGTTGTTGAACCATATCCAAACGGTGAGAGTAAAACATGATAGTTATTATCACAAGAGTATGCGAGAGTTTACTATCACTAGAAAGAGTGTCCACAACGTTGATGATAGTAAACATTTATAGTATAATATAATATTATAATATTTAATTAAAAAGATTCCATTTTAAATATTTACATGTGTAATTACTTTTGAATATAATTTGAATTTTTTTTGGTAAATTGATAAAGACAAACAGTTGACAATATATATTTCTACTTTCATGATAGTAAAAAAATTGCGATAGTATACGTTTTCAGGGTGATAGTCGCTATCACAATCGCCCTGTTCACATGATGATACTCTCACGATAGCAACTACTACGTTTTACTCGCACCATGTGGACCCGGCTTTATACTTAGTTGTTAATACACATTTTCATGCACTCAAAATTTTTTATTGTAAATTATATATATGTGCATGAGCAATACAACTTTTTCTTCTTAAACACAACCTCCCAATTTTGACCATTATTTTTATTTTTTTCATATTTTTCCATGCATTTTAATGGTCAAATCACTTTTCGAAGTCCAAAACTAGCTGAGATATGGAGATTTAAAGTTATTTGATATGCAATATGTTTGATATATGTCGATTTCAATACTTACTTGAAATTGAGGAAAATTTTTCTAAAAACAAGTATGATAATTGAGGGTAGAGCAGACCAGGAAACAGTAAAGTGATGGAGACAAAACATAAGAGAAAGTAACGAGAATGGGATTGTGGCAATGGAGCCAAAAGAGGAACTACATAGAGGAAAAATTATTTTTAGGAAATTTTAGAGAACAATTAACCAAATTTGTTTAAATGGGGAATGTCAAATGGAATGTAGAAGAATGCAGGATTATAAAAATATATATGAAAAAGTTCTAACTTTTTTTTAGGGGGGGAGGGAGGGTGTGAAAATGTGAAAAAATTAATATAATACTTCTCTTTAAAACATAAAATAAGCAATAAAAAAATAAATAAATGATAAATTTATTTCCTATTATGGCGATCAAAATCCTAAAAAGTTTTAGTTTACGGAATTGAAATTCTAAAAAATACTTTATTGTTGCAAAAATATTTTTATTCAAAGCGTGAATAAGCAAAAAATAAGACTATAGGCTTTTTCTACTATTTGCCGAATAAACTTAATTTTTCCAACAGCTTTCTAAAGTTGTGGGGGGAAGGGTGACGGGACAGTGCTGGACAATATTAATAAAAACACTATAAAATTAAAATTAAATAATAAAAGAAGAATTGAATTGTAATATGAACTTAAAATACTTGGGTTTTATTATTCTCTACTATTTATTATATAATAATATTATTTAATAATATAATAATATATTATTTATTATAATAAAATACGGTAGAGAATTCTAAAATCCAAGTTATTTATAATTTTTACAATTTTAATAAGTACTGTGATAAATAGTATGAAATTGGCATATAGAATATTTTCAAATTGCTATATCTTGGTTTATTTTAGGCTTAGAAAAGTGGTTTGACCAATAAAATTCATTAAAAATATAATTAGTAGTAAAAATTGGAGGAGGGGGGAAGAAATTGTATTATGTATGAGCATATTTAATCAATAGTAAACAATTTGAGTGCGTAAAAATGTATATTACGTACCTACAACTAAAAAAAAAAATTAAAATTGCATGGCTCTGTACAAGGATATTGAATGTTTTCAATTAGCGTTTCCACAATGCATGTATATATATATATATGATAAGTATAGTTATTAAATCATAATTACTTGACTACTTGTATCTTCGTATACTACCAATTCACTATTACCATCATCTTGAGTACCAGATGATTCCATACTATCTCTTTTATTAGTATCAGGTGAAAATTTCAAAAAATGTCCCAGAGGTATATTATCATGGTTCATTGATATATAATCAGCCAACGAAACAGAATTATTTGCATTAGATGAATAAGTCATTACATATTGATTGCCTAAAAACATTTAATAAAGAATATTTAAATATCTACCAAGGTTTATTTATTCAACATATTTTAATCAATTTAGTAATTTTACCAGATTCTTGTTCATTTTGAATTCTTAATCGTTTGTCCGCCTGATTGTCTTTTTGATCGCCAATTATTTTGTTGTCTTGCTGATTACGCCGCACTACCATATTATCTTGATTTACTACTACTGCCAAAGGAAATGACATACCATTACTATCCGTACCGCTTTGTTCGATAATTACAGGTTTTACATCTTGTATCATGTCCTTAAATAAATACAAATATTTGTAAATGAAATATAAATTAATTGAAAATATAACAAATCAATTACTTGGTCTTCTTGAACATCTTGTAATAAATCAGATGATTGCATTGAATCATTGTTGTTATTATGTATTTGGTCATTTGAAACATCACCATCTTGTTGTAACTGTATAAAAATATAAAAAAATAAGTTATGGCCTAAATTTATATAAAATCAAAGGATGATTTATGAATTACTAACTTGAAGTTGAATAGTTCCGTTGTCCTGTTGTTGGTTATACGCTAATTGTAAAACTGGTCCAAAAACTGGCAATAGTTTATCTCCAGATATACCACCTTGGCCTACCACTTGAATTTGTATAGTTTGGCTTTGTTCTCCAGGCTTTGAACCAGGAACAGTTATGGGAATAGTAAATATCTAAATTAAAAGGTAAATAGTTATAACATTATAGAATATATAGGTAAACAATAAGTGCAACAATAACAAAATGTAAAATTTACTTGTCCTTGTTGGTTTGATGATCCAACTCCTGCTAAATTTACAGCAAAACCATTTGAATCAACTGGCCTCAAATAAGTAACACCAGCTTCATCACTGTTTAACAACGCAACTACTTGTCCACTAGTATTTGAAGTATTAACTACTGTATTAGCATTAACAGTAGTAGTCTGTTGTTGAACATTTGTATATTTATTGCCTGCATTCACTTGAGTCATGTTTGCGCTTGAACAGGTGTTAAATGAAGTTGCCGGCGCAGCGGTCACAAATGTAGGATAACTTCCAGTATTCATACTTCAATCTAAAACAAAAACATTGAACTATTATATATAACTCACAGTATTATTTTAGACGAATAAGAAAATAAATACATTTTAATTTAATACTAAAATTGACCAATATCAATATTGGATGTCTTCAAGTTTAATATAAACTTAAAACACAAGAATGTTTAGGTATTCAGTGGAATATATTTAATTTAAGTAGGCAATAAAAATTTCATGTTAAATATTCTTTTGAAATTTCACAAACTTAATTAGTTCTTTAAATGAATAAAAAAATTATAAGTTTCCGCATTCTATAGCTACCTAAAATTTAATCAATCAAATCATTCCAACCACATATCATTGTATGTAAAAATTATTAGACTAACAATGAGAAAGTGGGATTTAACCTAATACCCTTTGCAAATCAATTACATAAAAATCCCATGAATACACAGGTATCAATACATCTTAGATAAATGATAAAATTAAGGCTACTGAAACGTTTTACTAATTAAGAAAAAAACTAAGACTTTTCCTAGTTCTGCTTTCTTTAAAAAGCAAAAATACAAACTCATTTTTAATGTTTAGAGTAGTGATTACATTTAATTACAATAATTTTAATTAAAAATCTAAAATCGATAGAAGCACATTTAATAGTCGGGTTGTTCTGGGATTAGATATTTTAGTCATTGGTAAGTGAGTATATCTATATAAAATATCGCCACCGCTTGCGTGTGCAGATTATATTACTTTGTTTTTGTGTGTAAAACATTGTGTATACATTAACACATCTAAAGGTGTAGGATTACAGACACCTCCGTATATGTATGTAGGTATGCAATATTTATTAGGAAAAAAAATACTAAATTAATATTGATAAAAATACCAATATAATAATTAATAAATAAACAATTAATCACGTACAATTCAACATTAATTATCCCTTTTTTAAACAGTAAGGATTCCCTGCCTCTTTGTCATTGCAGTTAGTCTATAACCTGGTCTATAAAATATAAAACCAAAACTTCTATAAAAATATTCTACTTATTGTTAATATTATTTATCAATAAAAATGTTTTTATAAAAAAATTGTAAAATCATCAAATAGCTGACATAACTAAATGTTTTATAATATAGACAATATATCAGTTGGCCAAGTTGCAAAAGGTTGTATTTTCAAACAAACAATTTTAGAAATAAGAATATTTTCTTTAATGTTTTAGATAAATTCATAAATAAAATGTATAATAAATTTCTGTTCATCATAGACATTTTTCTAGATATTTAATAATTTGATTTAGACACATGTACCTATGGTATATAAAATAAGAAATGATGGAAGGAACATTTTAAAGAATTATTAAATGACAAATTTCCAAGAGACAATAGATTGAGTCGAGTGGAAATTGCATATGGTGGATTTAATAAGAGAAGTATGGAGTGCAGTTTGAAAAATACAAATTAAGAAAGTGGTAGGACCGGATGGTGTGTCAGTAGATGCATTAGAGAGTTTAGGTATAGGGTTGGCTGACAGTTATTTAATAAAATATTAGTTAATAATTAATTCCAACAGTTAAATTCCATGGTGTGGAGGAAGATTTGTGTGGTACTGATATTTTAGCACAAAGGTGATGTGTAGGAATGTGGGAACTATAGAGGGTTTAAAACTTATGAGTCACAGTATGAATATTGGGAATTAATGAAGAATTTAAGGCAAAGTACCGTGGTGCGTGCTGTTTGCAGATGATGTAGTGTTGGTTAGTGAGAGTATTGAGAAAGTGAACAGTAGACTGGAAGAGTGAAGAGAAGCTCTTGAGGGTAAAGAATTAAAGCTTAGTAGAAATAAAACATAATATATAAAGTATGATTTTGGAGAAAAGGAACAGAGAAAGGCAAGTAATGAAGTTGAGTGGGGATGTAGTGGGTGATGTTGAAATGTTCAAGTATTTAGGGTCTGTTGTACAGAAATATGGGGACTTCGAAGAGGATATGAAACACAGGATTAAGTGGAGAGAAGTGTCAGATGTTTTGTGTTACAAAAGAATCTCTATTAGGTTAAAAGGTATATTTTATAAGACAGTAGTCAGGCCTGCAATGATGTACAAATTTGAATGTTGGGTAATGGATAGGAAGATACAGAGTATGAGAATGTTAAGATTGATGGGTGAAGTGACTAGAGGACAAAATAAGAAATGAATATATAAAAGGGACTTCAATAGTGGACAAAATGAGAGAGAATACAATGATATGGCTAGGGCATGTTTGAAGGATGGATAAGATAAAGGCAGTAAGAGTAATAAGGGGAATTAATGTTGAAGGAAAAACCAAAAAAGAAGTAAAGGGATGGATATAATAGAGTAATATCAGGTAGGTGGGTATAACTGAATAGGAAGTGGGAGAAGATCAAATTCTGTGGAAGTTGAGTATTAGGGCGACCAACCCCAAATAGTTGAGAAAAAGGGTGAAGGAAAAGATTTGGACATGTTCACTTTTGAAATAGAAAATATTGATTTTTAACTTTAGATAGTTAATTTTTATTAGAAAATATAACACGACTTTTAAACTTAATACAAATTCAATTAACTTCTTTTGGCATGCTTGTTTACCTTCCTTGCTAATCATCGTTGGATACCGTTAAAAACAGTGGGATAACTGTTCAAACAGTTCACCTACGTCCTATACCAACGTACAAGGATTTAATTGTTTTTGCAGCCGCACTAATATATTGATATACTACTTTTTAGTATAAAATTCCCAATGGACACACTCAATATATTATAGGTTCTATGTTAAAAGATTCAACATTGTAATACAAAAATACAAATCTCAATTTCAACCATGGATAACCACTTATAACATTTTATAACTGGTCCATTCATATCTCTACCTAATCGTAAAAAAAAAAATAATAATAATAAAATAAAATATTTAAGTAATTAATTACTTACATAAAATATATATTAAAAGTAGGTAGTTGTTTGTTATTGTTATTTTATTTGAATATTTACAATTCAATTTCAACATTTAGTTAGGTACCTACCGACTTGCTTGTTTTTATATTTAGGTAGGTAGGTATTCATAAAATAATTAAAATAATTTTAGCTAAATATGTTAAATTTTATTAAAAATGGGAACCTTTAGAAATTTTAAGGATTTTTAAATTATGTAATGTGGTACCTATCTAATTAAATTCAAGTTTCTTAAAAACACCTACAATTAAGGTATTAGCTCTTCTTTATTATACGAGGCGTATTCGAAAAGTAAGGGCCGTTCGCTTATATTTCAAAATCGACAAATCGTAACACGTTTAAACTTGTACATATCTGTACGTGCACTACTCGTGCAACTATTTCAGGTGTTGTTTTG
>JAIPRL010011288.1:0-13831 GCA_025469235.1 Pemphigus obesinymphae
ATGATTTATCATTGCTTTCAAATTCAATACATCCACCAAAAGTACCCTGCCCAGTAGCGAAGTGTATCCACCAATACTGACACCCGACGAGCGAAGTGCTTCCACAACCTACTGACCGGCTTTTTTTAAATTACCTATCTACTTTGTCAACCTACACCAGAAACACTTTATGTGTGAAAAACTATCTTCTAGAAAGCGAATGCCAAATTCCGCCGCAGGCGAAATATTTTTAAAATTAATTAATTAACATTATCATTTCTCAAAATACTTCAGTCGCCGACTATTCCAGATCCTGATTACATAATATGAGGTGTACGAATTACACTAAAAAGTAATTCCACTTATGTGATGTTTCGCTCAAAAAGTTATACTTACAAGGTGTCACACCCAAATGGGGTTACAAATTCAAGGTTTTTCACTCAAAAGGTGTTGAACTTACAAGTAGTCTCACTTAAAAGGAGTCAAATTTACAAGGAGCTGCACCCGACAGGTATTAAGGCACTTAAGCTAGTGTATAGTATAATATATTATTTATCGGTCGGCTGCCCCACCTGTGTTACGTCGATCATTCGTAACACGAAAGCGTTCGTATTCGTCGTACCTACCTACAGACCTAACCTATTAATTAATTAATGGAATATTCGTGGATATCGAACGATCGGACCTTGCCGAGAATGGTCAGGATAGTCGCAGTTCTCGACCGGTATTCCTCCGAGCAGTCCGAGCGCATCTTCGAGAAATCTGACGGTGGGTTATCGCAATGTCGTGCTGTCGTTCTGACTGCTATACGACTAAAATATCATATGTAATTATAATGTGCTTACCATGTATTTGTATTAAAGAAAATAACAGAAATAACAGATTAGTATTTTACGTCTCCTTTTTTTATACTACTGTTCAGTAGCTTGAATGATATGATATAAATGACACATTAAGGTCCGCGGTTTCACCGTGTAGGAATTAAAATTTAGGATTAGTTAATTCCGAATAACTAATCTGACCCAGAGTCACCATTATTTTAGTTTCACCACCAGTTAATGGGTGGAAGTTAGTGAATCTGATGTTAGTCAGTTCATTCCCGGTATTAACTATGATTTCCCTTCATTTTCCACTGATAGCTTTGATAGAATTAAAAACGCTGAACATTTTATCTGTGATAATAATTTTAAATTGACTAACTAACTCACGTCTAGTTTTGTATCTGGTTTTGTATATTGGTTTAAAATATTATTTTTTTTATAAATCAATTTTAGTAACCACAAGAATAATATTGTCAGTCCAAAAAGTTTCAAAACCTTCAATATTTTTAACCATATCATTATTATAATATATAATATTTACAGTTCTAAGTCCGAAAAATTCAAGGAAAATATTTTTTATTTAACTTAATTTTAAATATTTTGAAAAAATATCCCCGGAAGATTTTTTAATTTTTTAATACCAAAAACAGAAAATGGCACTAAATACAACATAATATTATAATGATTCAATTGGAATTATTTGTGTGGAATTCGTGTCGTATCAGTGGCGTAACTATCGCAGGGACAGCAGGGGAAACTGTCCCTGGGTGTCGAACTCTCCGGGTGGTTACACTTTTATTATCTTCCCACTTCCTCTAATCCTAAGCACGTAGGTTTTGATTTTGCTTATTTGTGATTTTTAAAGTCGATTTCTCGATTTCCATCGAAATTTTGACAAATGTCCATTTTTTGCTTATTTTAGGGGCACGAAAATTTGATTCGGCACCAGGACACATCGACTTGTATCCACGCGCCACTGCAGCCACTGATATTAGGTATAGAAGGGTAGCCCGGCCATTCCTTTATTGTCTACGATAACGTGTAGGTTGCGCGCATACCGTAACCGCTATACCGTATAAGACCACCAGAAATCCACGTTATGTCGGCACGCCGCAGGAGAATATATAGACCGCTGCAGTGCCGCCAAACGTCGTTTTATCCCGAATTTATCGAGAATTTCGTGAGGGGGGGGGGTGCAAAAATATCGAAAATTCCTTTGGATTCCCAGTATACGAACCTATATATTACGTGCTTGTGCACAACAGCGACCTCCGGGAACGAAGGATTTTACGTTCGCGTCGACGGATGTCCCGGCGGTAGCAGAGCGGCGCGGCGCGGCGGGAAAGAGAGAGACGTGTTCGGTCATCGTTTCAATGTTTGTACAAAACACATTTCACACCTTTGACGGCATGGTCGTCGCCGGGTGTGGTCCTCGGACAGGACGATGGAAATATTACTAGGCGTTACGATATTTAGACGTCCCCGCGCGACAATACAGAGGACCGTATAATGTATACATAATATTATTATAAATATATATATATATATATATATATGGTGAAATATATATATATAGGTACACGGTATGTATATGTATACAGACATAATATTATACCTGTACCGCGGTATACGTCGGTCACAGGAACAATGGGCCCAGGAGGTTATCCTTATCCGCCTCCGGTTGACAAATTGCCTTTTCTCTCTTTTTTTTTTTTTTTTTTTTTTTATTCCAAAATTCTCTTTGCGATAAATCCGCTTTGACGGCGTCGTTTTCTCGCATATATACGTTATATTATACCATCGCGATAGATAAGGTCGCGACGGGTTTATCGTCAGTCTCCGCCCTCCCGCGCAGTGTACTTTGACAATAATAATAATAATAATAATAATAATAATAATAATACGCATATTAAACGTCCCCCTTTGTACAGAGCCGGTAGGTAATACATATACGTGCAAATTATTCCTACGTCATAATAAATCGTATTTTTTTTTTTTTTCATCGGATATACTTAATATTATAATATGTTATATAGTATTTCGCACACGCTTTACCATAATAAGTAGACGCTTAAAATATACCTATAATAATATTGTGTCATGTCCGTTTTTCTGAGTTTTGGCAAATCGCAAATGAAGTTTCGTCAACGGGTCTTATCGTGTGGACGTAGCTGCACATTTACGACTTTTTAGACACTAAGTAGACACGGACAAAATCTTTTTTTTTTGTTTTTGCGTATTTTTAACAATTTATTTTTTTATATCATAAAATGGTCATGGAACGAATTTGAATTTGATTCTACTTTCAATCATAATTCCAATGGTGTCAAAGTATCAATTTAGTAAAAATTAGACATAGGACTTGTGTACTTTAAGGTATTTATATATATATATTGTCGTTTGTGTTGCTACGTTCATACAGGAATTGCCAACCGTTTTGTTTTCGTTTATATAATAACTATTATAAACAATATAATTATTGTGTGTCGAAGTGTGAAACTACAAGAAACCAACATATTATTATCATAAAATAACAATATATTATAGAAAATAAATAAATATCAATACGATTATATAGGCGTATTTAGAAAAAAAAGTTCGAAATACTTATTCTGCACAAATACATATATAGCCCCTCTCATCTAAATAATATTATTAAAATATAAATATTTTTTAACTCTTAACTATTTAAAACGATTTTCTAATTACCTTAACTTTTTCTTTGACTTAATCTTACGAAAGCATTTCTTATTTTTATCAACTTGAAAATATCATAGAAAGATAAAACAAAACACAAATAATATATAAAGAACAATATTATTAGGTGTCACCTTGTGTAACTTATTTTTATTTATGCATTTAAACACGTTTTATGAGTTGTTAAGAAATCTATTTATTTATTTATTTTAATAGATAACTGTATATTTTAAAAAAAATTTAAGTATCAAAAAATAGCCACGCAAGGCTCTACATAATGTTGTTATCTGCAATACTTTTATTTTGGTTTCATATTTCTAAGATATGTACATGAAATAATCTTACAACATACCATAAGTTGAAATAGATCAACTACAACAATAAATGCTAATGCGAATTTTTCATTGAACATTTGTTTATAACTTTTCCTTAACACCAATGTAAAATCGTCCTAAATAAGTGGAATAAAACTGTGAGACATTGAAAAGTTGGATTTAAATTCTAAAAACTGTTTTAAATTCGTTAGTTTATCTTCTAGTTTTCGTTCGAAGTGAATTTAGTTTTTCCGTGTTGTTTATCATTAAAAATCGCAATTTTAAAACACTAATTATATTTCAACCTGTAATTATAAAAAAAATTGTCTCGATCGGACCCTAGAATTCAGGTCAAAAAACTCCAATTTGTTTTCAGATTTGAAGTCCGACTTTCCAAAGTTCCATAATTTTATCCCGCTTACTGGTGAAAATATCGTGATTAAACAACAATAAAAAGAGATACCTACTCTGAGCGAGTACAGGGCTATTTTTAGATTAATTTAAATATTTCTAAATCGTCAGATTTTTGTTTAACCTAAAATTTCTTATATCTTTCCTATATAAAACCCCTTAAAATCGCAAGTGTTGCGGCCCCTTCAATATTATTTGTTTCAAATTGAAAAAAATAATGAAAATAACTATATATATATATATATATATGTTCAAGTTTACGTGATAATGCATACCAATTTTATTGTAATAAATGATTTTTAGAGATTCGGAAGAAGTATTACAATACTTAGGAAATATTTGTATTAATTGTGTTTTTATACATTGCTAAATAAACACTTCAATCCATAAATATACATATATTACATACTTACTTTTTTAAAAGCATTTATTTACATGCCATAATGGAATAATTAACTTATTATATATTGCATTTAGATGTCTGAAGTCTATATTTTAAACGGTCTTAGTCCACATTATATTTTCTGCAATATTTAAAACGAAAATCACAGAAGTTTTCAAAACAAATAAAATATTAAGTACATATTTAGAACAACATATTATAGGTATTTCAAACGAATATTCGAGTTTTATTATTCAAATATAATGTGTACTATATGAAACTTATCTGATTATCACTATGTACAAATCTCCAAAACCAATGACTGTATAATATATATTATATTTTATATTCACGTGATTATATTTTTATAACCACGTGCATTTATGACCATGACAGCCGATGGGTATCTGACGCCTCCGAACGGTACATACCTATATTCGGAGTTGTCCTATAGGTAGGTACCTATATTATACCACGATAATAATAATTAGACGAGAGCGATTTTCGGGGTTTTAACCGAAAACGTGTTTACCCAAACACTGTGCGCATATACGTATATATAGGTATAAGGTACGTTTTCCCCACCCCCTAATCCTACATAAACAATATAATTTATGGTCTTAGTGTCGCGCGTATAATTTTTACAAATTATCACGAAAAAAAAAAAAAAAAAAGAAAAGAATAAAAAACGCGTCAAGAAGGCAATAAAAATCTTCGGATACACACCTGTCAATACCTATAGCTCGAGATATATACGCATATATGCCTTATTATATTACTCGAACGTGCCCGTTTCTCGGGTTTCGTGTTTTTAGATAATCATCAGAAAATCCATGAAACGCGTCCGGACACAAAAAAAAAAAAAAAAAAAAAATGACTATATATACTTTTATGTGCCATTAAACTCGTTCACACGAATAATATAGCAACACAATTGTACTCGGAATCTTATATACCTATATATATATATATATTTTATATTATTCATATTTATACGAACCATACCCCCTTTTTTTATGTGTATATACCCTATAACTATATACGCGATCCGTGCGTTTTAGTTTTATATTTTATAAGCATAAAAAACGGGTTAATAACCATAAATCGAATTGAAAACTATACAGTGTACATTAAACACCATACGTATACACGTATACAGGGCGTGTTTGTTTGATGGAAAAAGAGTGTTTGGACATCGGCTAAGTATAACATTATATAGGCAGAGACGCATATATATAGACATTCCGTATATTTTCACAATATTTAAAACCGATTTTTATATTTCTACAAAAGCCATAAATTCAAATGTAATTATCTCGTTATTTGTGATTTTACGTGTTATATATTATAAATATATCGTTATGCGATGTACCTAATAAAATATTCATATTAGATACCTATACTCGTGTATAGATGTGTATATAATAAAGTCGTATTCAGTGTAACTAACTACAAAAAAAAAAAATTAAATTAAATTAAAAACATGTGTCTAGATAACATTTTTTATTTTTTCATATGGACTATAAACATTAGTTTTATCACAGATTTTATAGAAATATTAACTATAAAATTATTCGCCATGTGTATTTTGATTCTGTACTCATGCACTAATTTAAAGAAGTATTTTCTCGACATTTAAATATTATAAAAATTAAAAATTAGTATTACCGAATTTCCAATCTATTTTGAACGTACGAGTACATCTAGAAATCAGAACCTAATGGTGTTGGATAATAATATATTAAGAGCTGATTATTATCAGTCTTGTAAAAGAAATTATTTCAAAAAGCACTTAAATATAGATAAAAGTATTTGCTTAAAATAATGATTTTAAATATTTCAGTATAAATACAAAAACTAACGCAAATACTAATATAAACATTAATACTTTAATGGATTTTTTTATTTAATTTATAAAATAAATAATTCAAAATACATCGGGATTTCAATATACATGTGTACGAGTACTGCACATTCAATAGTATATACCTACCTGTACATCAATATCGACATTATTGAACATTTATTTAAACTATACGTTATAATATAAATATTGTAATAAAATACCTAATTCAATTATATTTTAAGGACGTGTGATTTTTAAGGGGTTCTGTCAGTATATGCAATTTTAAGAAATATAAAAATCTTATAATTTAAAAATATTTACCTATATACTTTTTAAAAGTAATTTTTTAATTGGTCTGTGCCACTTACCACTTTTTATTATTATGTAATCACGAAATTAGTTAATAAAACAGTTTTGCGAGAAAAAAATAACTTTGTCTACAATATTGTGTCAAAATATGATTTCATAATATTACAACTAAAGCCCGAGAACAATTTTTTTTCGCAAAACAGATTTCTACGATAAAATAATGCATGTTCTATTAACAAAAGTGTTTATAAGGTACTTCCTAGAGACTATTTTTCCAAAGTATTTCAAAAGTACAATAAACAATAAATATATAAAAAGATGTTATGAATGTTGAATATTTTTATCGAAATACTTTACAAGCCTTTAAATAACTACTAGCTGATGGGGGCGAAGTGATCAGGAGTATAATGGGGCAGCTTGCTCCCTAAAATTAATTGAGTTAGCCTCATTGACATTATTAAATATTACAATCAGCTAATGTACTACGACTTGGCCACCAATAAAAAATTGATTGCACTTTTTTATTCTATTCAGTTGAACAGACGACTTTATTTACCCTTTCACTAAACAAATTGTAATTGCAATGCAATTTGTTTATTAATGATTACTTGCCAATATATATTATAAGTAATTATACAGTATATTATGTAAAATTGGCTCAGTCATTATATTTAGCTATAGTTCAAGCTAAAAGTTCAAGTTAAATTATTTTAAAGTTAAAAATTTCGTAACTTTGCAACTCAATTAATTAATCATTAATCAATTAACTAACTAACTTGATTAATCTGAGCTTAAATTTTATAATATGTAGGTATTGATTTATACTTTTAAATTTAATTTTTGTAATCATACAGTTAATTATTAAGTTTACTATAGGATAGGTGGATGTGTGAACGATTATCTCGAATTTACTATATAGGTAGGTACTATATATAGATTAATCGAAATCCAAATACAATAACAAAATTAATTTGTATAACAATTTAAATTTTAACACACGTTGACAGTATTGTACTGTTATAAAATCCTTCAAAATAATAACTATTAATTATTATAACCTATGTAGAGCTGTAAAGGTACATTTAAAAAAATAATTTTGAAGGATAATTTAGAGTTTTTATAACGTTTTCATTAACTTTTCCATTCTTAACTAATATAAAATGTAACTATGTAAATTGTAAATATAACATTAAGTATTGCTATTATATTATGTAGATTTATTTAAATGTAAACCTAAATTTAATGCACAAATTTGTATTCAAATGTTGTTTTAGAAGTTCCTATTTAGTAAGTATATTTTGAATACTTTTTTATACAAATACGAGTATACTGGTATTCAACAAGTTTTTTAAAAATATTTTTACACGACACATTTTTATATTATAGTAGTATATATAGTTATAAAAGTATAATTTATTCGAAATTTCTAATCGTATACACAGTATACACGAACGCGAGCGGCTGTTATATTAATAAAAACACTACTTGATCATAAATTTAGTTAATGAATTAGTTTTAAATAAGTAACACGTTAAAAATAATGTCTTCATACGATCATTTATCGTTTTCGGTAATAAAAAAAATAAACAAAATTATACTATAGCCGTCAATCTTAATTATAAACAGGGCCCGCGGATCGTTAAAACGAAAATGTCCTGCGACTATAATAATATTAAATCCTGAAAAAATCACATTCTTCTCCCCTTAAATTTAAATATAATTATTTTTTTTTAAATGTATTCTCTTTTTATATTTGTCGTTAAAGAAAAAATCCCAATGGAAAATAGTAGTATATATACATATATATATATAGCTAGTGTTTTGTTTCAATAATTTATCGCGTTCAAACGTGCCATAACATTATATGTTGTACGTACATACTATGTAATAAATGACAACCGAATAGGTGGTAAGTTGTTTTACGTTCGAAATGTCGATAAAAATTTTGAAAATATAAACACATAATATTATAGTAAGTATAAGGTCGGTCGTGTAAAACTCGAGTATAATTTTATATTTATTATTTGTTTTATTTTTATAGTCGGCCGTGAACATTTTTCGTGAGTGAATACCGTTAAAAAGTTTAAAAAAAAAAATAAAAATAAACGACACTGCACCGGACGCATAGTTTTCGGCGCGCGGAATACAAATAAGGTACTCGCCGCACATTTTGTTCACAACGAATTATATACGAAAAATTAGATATTATATATTTTATTGTCTTTGTTGTTATTGTTATTGTTTGGGATTTTTTTTTTCGTTCTCTATTTGTCGGCCATACAAACGAATAACTCCGCTGAAAAATTACAACGTACTGAATATAAATTATAAAATATTATATATTCACACCTCAAACGCGTATAGGTATATATACGATGATAATACGCGATCAGAAACGTATTTTTTGGGGGAGGAGATATAAAGAGGTCATTGGCCCCATAAATTTTCCATACATCCAATGCCAAATTTTTGATAAAGTTCCGCTTGTTTAATCAGTATTAATTATTAGTTAGAATTTACAATTACTAATTCCTACTTAATTGTTAAAAATAGTTTAATTAAATGTCGAAATTTATAATAGATATAAATATATTTATAATATATATATATATATATTATAGATATAAATTGATAATATGAAAAAGATGCATTCTGATAGAAAATGTTATATTAATAAAAGTATAATTAGCGTTAGATAATATATAACCTTTTCATTGGTAGCGTATAGACTATTACTAATGCAAATAAAACTAATCAGTCGAAGAAACTTTTATTTCTGTGCAACACATTTAATATAGTTATACAGTTAAGCACTCAGGAGATTACTTTAGAATATTTAATTTTTGAATATCTTTCATTTTTTTTTTTTTTAGACCATTTATAAGTAGATGAGTGAATTTTCAAAATTATTATTTGTTGTAATAGTATAATTCAGTTTTTTAAATGTTCCATACAATTTGTCAAAAAATTAATATATTTTTGATCCGTATTTACTCTGAAGAAAAATTATTTGAAGCCGAGATAGTCCGTAATCGTAGATCGTTTATAAAATTGAACACAAATATTCACATGTGTTCAATACCCAAAATACGTATCAAAATAAGTACAAAAACATATTTAAAATTTAAAAAAATGTTAAACTAACATCGGGTTTTCGATAATTCAAAAATGTTCCGAAAAATATTATTAGGACTAAGGAACGTATTTACGGAGGTCTGTGAGTCTATTCACCTCTATAGGTGTATTAAATTTAAAAATAATATATTTCATTTTAATGAAAATTCAACTTTTCAATATTGTTTCTCAACAACGGTAAAAGAACTCGTAATAATCTATCCTTTTCATAAAAGTCCGTAGGAATATTTAAATGTTAACGTAAACGTTTGATGGTACAATTTTGGGTGATACTTATCAGAATTCGCTTCGCACGGGTCGACTTGGGAATTTTCCATACACGTTCCACAGTTAATTATTATTCATTGGCCGACCCTCTAAAATTTACTTTTTTAACATGAGTTAAACATTGAGTTTTGAGATTCATTTTTTAGTTTTACACTAGAAATTCGTATACACCAAGTGTGATCGTATAGGTAGGTGTACTGGTACCCATTTCATATTATTTGTGCACTCCTTGTACGATTTTTCTAGATATGCCCTTGAATTTAGAACATTATTTATTCACTTTTTAAAAACGGTTTTAGAACACATTATGTAATATTTATGTTATCCGCGGGACAAGATTTATTGGAGTTTTGCCACGTTCGTGTATGTCCGACAACAACCTTAAACTTTTGTGCGTATATAATATATACTATATATGTATATAGTCCTGCCAAACCAGTTGTCCGACTAATAACGTGTGTAATATTATTGTAATTGTTTTTATATGATAAAAAAAAAAAAAAAACAAACAAACAACGAATGCGTTACACGTAAATATTTTTTTAAATGCATTTTTCCCATTTCCATTTTCGTCGTCGGCACCGTTTGAATAAATATCTGAACGATATTCCACGATACACGTGTCAGTTGTAAACATATAATATTAATATCTTAAATGTGTAAAATAAATATCTGTTGGTAATCTCACAGCGATTTCGTTCATTTCATTTCGTTCAAAGTACGAGAACAATAACGGACGAAATAAATATACTATACGAAATTCTAATAAACCGGAGATTATGCCCGGGAACGAGAATTCGGGGAATTAAAAAACCTATTTGTTCGTTTTGTTGTTTTGTTTTGTTTTTTTTTTTTTTTACTTTCCGACGACGTATGGAAATAATATAATAATATAATGACCGCTGCGCACGGTTTATTACACTATTTATTACGTAACACGTCCGATTTTTACCCGAAAAATGTTTCCAGTTTTTACTTAATACTTATAATACAGTCGTAAATTAATGTATTATACTGGAAAAAAAAACGAATTTTTTAATGTTCTAATTTATATTTATTAAAAAATGTGTAAACAAGCTGATATAGATCCGTATATATATATATATATATATATATATATATATATATGATCCACGAACGAAACGATTAATTATTTTGTATAATATTACAGTTTATCCATTTAATGATATTATATACCATATAATATATACTATGGGGTGAATTCGATTTTTTTTTATTTTATTATTTCGTTTTCACTTTTGAAATCCATCATAACTATTCGTTTAAATTCGACTTGTTAAACACCAAATTTTTTAAACTCGATAAACTGATTTAATATATATATATATAGAGAAACTCAAGTGAACTACAAAGGGGTTTTTTTTTTGTTAAATTAAAATGTATAAAGTATACAAATATACTTAATTAAATTAAATTGCCTAACTAAAAGTTAAAAGTTTAACATTTTCTACGGAGAAATATTAAAGTGGCAAATTATTATTAAAAAAAAAAAAAAAATTATTGGGTATTTAACAAAATAATGTTTCAATGTGTAATGATTTTTGATTTTTTTTTTCTTAAATACGTTTAGATAATTTACTCAACAAAATAACCACTAAAAAATATCCTGCAACTCTTTCTTTGACACTGTGAAATCAACACATTGACTTGTTCAAATGGTCCGATTTATTCAGCCTCCGAAAAACCGAAAGGATCTTCTCCGATATACTTTTGAAACCAGTCCCAGGACCCGAACCCGATGTAAACGTTTGTATAAAATAAATCAGAAAAGGTCCCAAAGATTGCGAATACGATTACGTACGGTCTTCATCGAACGTACATATCCTTTCACATATTAAGGTACACGACTGCTCATGTTTCTTACCTAGGATTTTCATGCAATGTTGCCGTATTTTAAGAACTTCACACGTACTACCTAAAATGTGTAACATTAATACGTTTTATATGTACTTATGTAAAATATATATTGACGATAAAATGTAATATTAATAAATAGCCACATTGTATAGGAACAGCTCGCAATCGTCGGATTTTGATATTCGGTCGTTTGCTAACAAACGTACGCAATCGTGATTTACCGGCCGGACTAAATATCGTAAATTTGTCAAAAAAAAAAAAAAAAATGCAAAATCCTTATTTTTCAATAACTCAACATCGAAGTACGGACATATCCAGGACTTCGGGTGGCAATAACTTCAAAAACTGGTACTGAGCAACCAACAAACATCCACCTATACATATTATAGTTAAACGTCTGAAATGTATATTCACAGACCATCATTGGCATAAGCAATGCAATGTAATCTGACGGTGTTCACTTTTGATTCAAGGTGAAGATGACAACACTGCAGTTGTCGAAAACATATACGTAGTTAAAAACGTATTATTGTTCTAATTTTGGATGATTTATACTACATATACGATGGATATACTATAAATAATATCATAATATCACAATCAGGATTCAGGAGCGTCATTTGGTGGGAGGGGGTGACAGGGTATGAGATGCTACCACTAACTTAAAAGTGTTAAAAATTGGCCTTCTATTAATGCTATAATGCGTCGTCATGTTTAACTTATATATGTATTATGTATTCATATAAATTCATTTTAATATATATATATCTTTTTTTTTTTAGTAATATGTTTATAATATTTACATTTATTTATTGCATATTATGTATCAAATTTTTTTTTAAAGCGGTCCGGTTAAATGTAAAAATTGGACTGCCAAAAACTTCACACACTAGTGGAAAAAAACCTGAAATTACAACCCCTAATCACAATATATATCACATAAATTGTACCAATAAACGAGTAAGTTTTTCTCCGATACTCGTTTCATTAACGATCCCAAACACGATCCCGATGAACCGTCACGATTTTCACGATTTCTATACCCATTTCTAGGTATAATATTATTATCTATCGACAATGATTGAAACTGTGATACCGACGCATTTTTTGCACGTGCGAATGATTCACGGCCGGGTGATTGAGATTTTTGAGAAAAAATATCCGATTTTTAACATGGAAGGCCACATCCGAAACGTGAACGATTTCGGTTAGGTTAGGTTGAATTAGTTTGAGGAATTTTTCAAGGTACCTATTAGTATTACAAGAAATAAGTTCTAATTCTTTCGCGTTCTTGAAATATTTTATGATCGGCTATCAAGCTTGTCGCGAAAATCCCTATATCCAAAAACTTTGTCTCCTGCAATAAACACATATATGTTTGCTGAGAAATATAAAATTCGAGAAAAATAACCAGAATCTCGGTGTAAAAATGAGCTTAATGAGTGATATATTATGTGTTAAAGATCGGAGGAATTTCTATAGTCTACGCAGAGATCGAGATCATGCTTTAAATATCAAGATGCATTATTTTTTCTCTATATACCTAGCTACTTCAAGATTGTACAAATTTATTATAGAAAAAACAATTCAATTAATTATTCCCGGATGGCACAAAAAGCAAAAGATTTATTTGCAGTGGCGTCATTTCAGTTTTTGCTAGACTAAGGCAAAGACTTACTAATATGCCGACATAAAAAAAATTTCCCGAATAGTGCTCTGCAGTAGTATAAATTGTGTTGTTCTGAACTTGGGAAAAATCACGAATATTAAATATTATGTAAAAATTAATAGG
>JAIPRL010011289.1:0-13828 GCA_025469235.1 Pemphigus obesinymphae
ACTCTCATCCCAATCTAATTTATTCTGCAATTTATTTATGTTGTATAAGTTTGTACTGCTTTTACCGACTACTCAAACTACGTGTGAAAGAGTATTTTCAAAGCTTAAAATAATAAAAACAAAACTTTGGTCGACATTACATCAAGAGCATCTTTTACCATTAATGCTAATGGCTGTAGAAAAAGATTTATCAGTTGATACTGGAATGTTGGTAGATACAGTGGCAAATTCTTCCAGTGAACTAAAAAAATTACTCATGTAGATTAATTTATAATTATATTTTAACTCCTGTTGTTTTTGTTCAAATTAATTGACAATATTATAAACTATAAAAATAAACTTTAAAAATATAAAATATAATTTTTTTTTTTTTGCATAATTGTAAATACAATTGAAAAATTGTGGGGCCTTTTGGAAGAATCGCATCCTGTGCCCTTTGGCGCCAGGCTGACACTGAACGTATAGGTAGTTTTTTTTCGAGTAACGTTGTGGTAACTTCGTTATTTAATTTTTGTAGAACCTAAAGTAATAGAATCTATATTTCAGTTATAACATAAATAGTATAGGTATATCTATATTTATAAGTCATTGTGTAAAATAACGCTTTACTTTTTTAAATATAAAAATAAAATTAATTATAATAAATTCGTATAATACTGTAGATGGTATCTACATGATATCATGGCTAAATATATAGGTATGACGGAAACAAGACGTGTTTTGGTTGCGGATTGCGTATCAGTTATTAATCCATGATTATTCATGGAAAAGAATCTCAGCTGGCAGTGATTCTTATCACCGGCTTTCTGTAAATGATAATGATACATTTTGAACTTGCTCATTGTAATAATAATAATTTAGCAAAATCACCAGCCACCGCAAAATTTATTGTATAATTATTTGTCAAAAAAAAAACTCATGGGTACCGTCGTTCTGTAGTAAAATCATTTATCATTATTATTTTGAATTTTGATAACTGATAAAACTGATTGATATAAAATCGCTGCCAGTGGCGGCCATGACACCTGCGTATCTACAAAGTTGCGATCATACCTATATATTTAGCCATGCATAATATAATGTAGGAATTTGAAAAGCATATATTTTAACGATATAAAATAACAATTACAATTATGATTTTATCAAAATTGAATGTAAAAAAAAATGAAACGTTAAAAACATTTACATTTTTATTAGACGGTAAACGGTAAACGGTAAACGGTAAACGGTAGACGGTAAATATTGAAATATCGTATTTTATGTTCATGAATAATAATAATAATAATAATTATTATTATCGTTTGTCTATATACGGAATACGTAATGTGAAATATAAAATATTCGCTATACAATCGTTAATCATATAATAAAACTATAATATATAACACGGAATACTACAATAACTTCCTTAAAAAGAAAATTAGGTTATGATTCATTATTTATTGTTTTATGTATTTTTTTTTTTACAAGTCTATGTCAATCCTAAAACCTATATTATATAAGACACTTTCAATGGCTATTTCATTAAAATGTAAAATACATGCGGTTCGGTTTTATTGTCCGAGCCAATTTTATGTTACCATCAATCACAATGGGCATTTTGACGCTAACATTTCGAGAAATAAAATAAATCAATAATATGTAAATATAATATTATAGGCACCTACACATATTTATTTATGGAAAATAAATCGCACGTGCACGCGGATATATGTAATATTTTATTTTATCTTCTAATACTACACACACACACACACACACACACACACACACACACACACACACACACACACACACACACACACACACACACACACACACACACACACACACACACACACATATATATACATAAGTTATATGAGTAAAATATTTTGACGAGAACAAGTATATAGGGTGATTTTTTTATGGTCTGGACTATATTTCAAAAAGTATAAATAATTACATAATAGTACATTTTTTCAGCAAATTATTTCTCATTCTATATTTTTTCACATTTATAAATGTTTTATCTCACTTTCCACATTGGTTAAAACTACATCACCTTTTTATTTTAAAATGGCAATTTAAACAATATCCCCCACAATATACTTACAATATACAGAATATTATATTTTTATAAGTACCTATTATCACATTTTGATTTTTTAAATCCAATGAACATTACCCGAGTTATAAGCATAGACGGAAGAATGGCCTGGGCCACCTGGGCCATGGTCCAGGCTAATGAGCCCCATATACATATATAATATATAATTTATGAACATATTATGGATATTGCAAAAAAAGAAAAATTAAAAAACCAAAATATAGTTTGATCATTATGGATTTCCAAACTATACTTATTTAAAAAAAATATCAATACTGTTATCACAATACATAAAATATCTACAAACAAGTCGAGATAATAATATTATCGTGATTTATTTCGTTTATCGTTGTTTACCATTTTAAACAGATCATTTGGAAAAAGAAACAAAATTATTAAGGGAACCTTGCCAAATCCACTTTTCTTTATATCCAAAAGTGAAGTATGGAGATCGATCTTGCAGTTTTCAGAAATCATGGTTTAAAAATGATAAATGGTTAAAATACAGTAAAAGTATGGATGCAGCAATTTTTATTTTATTTTTTTTGCCCAGTCTAATAAAAATGTCTAGTTCCGCTTATGGTAATAAGCAATGAAATTGTAGACCCAGCTGAGTGGAGAAGTAGAAGTATTGTAAAAGTACGTAATAGATTTTTATAAATGACGTACTGCAGTATATATTTTTATATACTGTACAGTTTACATATATCAGATTTAAAATGTCAAAACGTGAACATTCTTATAAAAATATTTTCTTTCAGAATTTAGTATTTAAATCATATATTACTATTTGAAAATCGCAAGTGGATTTAGTTTTAACAAGTTAGGGAGCAGGATAAAAAATTTAAAAATATAAAATAATATAGAATGGAGTAGGTATACAAATAACTAAGACCCGCATTTACATGCTCCAAAAACCTTAAATATTTGCGTTATTAAATATGTATTTATGCTTTTATTTTATACAAATATGTATTTAAAAAAAAAATATATTTATTTTTTTATTATTTACTTTTTTCTGTTATTAAATTGTTATTTATTATGGTTTATGAAAATGTAACCGGGTTTCTGAAAATGGATGTTAGAATGCTGGAAGTTGTAATGAGTACAGAAAGGTAGACAAAGAATTTATAAAATAATATAAAAATATAATAGGAAAACCAATTTTCTAAAATATGTGAATTATAAGACCCATTCCACATCCCTGCTTAAATATACTGTATACATTATGATAAATAAATATGACCAAAATATTAATATTATACATTTAAAAACGATCTATTTAATATATGCTATGAATAATTTAAAAATTTAGAAATATACAGTACATGTCAAAAAATGGCAAAATATTCAAAAATTTGAAAAATAAAACTTTGTATTTTAGATCTATTGATTATAATTCGAGTTTGTAGTTTATCTACCTACTTTTTGGATTAATCAAAAAAAAAAAAAAAACAACATGCAAATGCAAATAAATCTTGACCCTACAAATAACTTTCTGAAAAAAATTTCACAAAAATGATTTACACCTCCCCAAGATATAGCCTGACTGATTGTAAATAAATCACCCTATATATAGTATAATATATTTTTTACATTTTGTTTTTAAAACCCTATTACTATACGGGTCGAATGTCATAAAACCCAACCATATATACTTCCCACGCAAAATCACGTCCATAATAATACATTTTATATACATATATATAATGCTATATATAGTAGCAAGGGATGTATAGATATTCTAGATGACATTTGAGTTTTTAGTGTTTTTATATGCACTTGCCAACAGTTCGTTTCTATATAATATGTGTATTATTTCACGATAGTATACGAGAATCCGTATAAAAACAAAATTGTGTTTGGAGTTTTTCGACATTTTGGTCGTTGATGTGCACAATAAGGCAAATCCATACATTTCATCTGCCGAGAAACGTTAAATTATATACGTTTTGGATGAAATTTTTCGTAAACTTAAAGGCAGTTTATTTGTGTGTGTGTTTTTTTTTTTTTTTTTTTTATAATTTCTGTACTAAATGTATTTTTATGACATCCCAGGTTCAATCGTTTAAATAAACGCACTATAGGCGCTAGAATAAGTGCAAGGATGGGTGTAAACTAGTTAATAACATAAAGTGAAGAAGAAAAATTAAGCTACAGTGAACTTTTTAACTTGATTAGTTAATTTGTTGTACTGTAAACTTAACAAGTTATCTAGTTAAAACACCTAAGGAGAAGTAATAATAACCAGTTAATTTTCGTTGGTTTCAAAAATCAAAGTTTTGTTTAAACACAATAGATCATTTTACCTAAAAATAATTTTTTTTTAAAAATGCTCGGAAACTTATTATCTATACAAAATATTATAGGTATTCATTTTTATCTTCAATTAATAATTTATCATTATTATTGTGTTATTATGCATAAAAAAAAATTGCTGATGTACCATGGGTAAAAAAATACCTTTTCGATCGTCTTAAATTCAGTTTAACTTTATTACTAGTTAATTCGTTAACATTAAATTCTTAGTTGATAACTATAAAAAAAAAAAATTTCTAATTAATTTATATATGTGTATATAATATATATTACTATGTTATATATCTATAATACCTACTATTATAATAATAAGCAAAACAATTTTTACTCGCAAACTATTTATTAATGAAATTTCCGGGCTTTTTTTCAACGATGAAAAATGTTGACTTCATATAATATGTATCGATTGAATAATTCTCGAGTATAATATTCATCTACCATATCTCCCCGCCCAATCTATTCGATTCGACCATTGATTAGGCCAACTGTTATAAACAGACACGAATTTAATATTTTATTATTCGAAAGCTCATTTGTTATAATATATCGGTATATATATATTTCTAAGTTCAGGTGCACCTATATATATATCTATCTGTTACACATAATAGTATAAAATGCATTCCTCTCGAACACGTCTTATATATTCGTTGACAAAGGAATGTCAGTCAGTGTATATATTTATACGACTATGGCGCCTTTTGAAAATAAATCACCGACTTAACGGAGAGTTTTCACGCTCCTCGTATTTACCACGTGCCCCATATAATATAATTGCCGAGAGTGCGAATGACTACGATATTTCTTATTCTATTATCGATTAAATGGCTGATGGGAGGGTGTGACGTAAGTAGCTATTTAAATCGTATTTCACGACAAAATTGTTACGATATTGATGCATCAACATATATTATAATATAATTACCATATAGCTAAATTAAATGCACATCGTCAGACCATTTTGAAACATTCTCAAATGTTTCGATCTATTTTTACATTGTAACAGTACGTTCCGTTAAGAGGACGTTATACCCACATTTGTCGTTTCCGTTTAACCAATTGAAAATATAGGAAATTTCGACATATTCTTATCACAACATTGGCGTTTATAATATTACAGTAAATTTACCTATATAACCAAATTTAAAGACGAGATCCTTATTTGTGCGGGAGTTTTTCTTACGCATTTTTTTTTTTTTTTGAAATTATAAATATATCAGCTATTTAAATTATTAGAATTAGACGACGCTACGGCATAAATAATAATCTTGTCTATACATTTGGTCATAAATAAATTTACTCCAATATAAGAATTTACAAAGTTGTAATAAAAATTCCCAACATGCGGGTGCAGTAACCTAACCTCGAGAATTAGAAGTCTCGATTTTCGGTGCTTTTTATCAGACGCAATTCTGGAAACTGATCAGAATACATTACGAAGTCTTCTTTACAAGGATTTTTCATCGTTTTTTAATTTTTTCCATGAAAATTCAATATGTACTGCTAAGACCCGTTTCTTTGTAAAAAAAAATCGAAGAATAATTATGGTTGAGGGTACCATATAATTCATCAGTCTCGCACTTAGACACCTACTTTATAATTTCGGGGCGCCCCCATTATTTTACTCAGGTTAATGGAACCATTCTATCTGCATTTAAGTATACATGCAATATTTACAAAATTTAAAAAATAAACTGTTATTGGGTTCTTTTATAATAAAATAACATTAATCCAGGCTCATGGTATAAGATCATATTTTTTAATAAATTCAAATTTTACATTTTAATAGATAGGTACATTAATATAATTACACATTACATTACAAATCAAATAATTTTAACATTTAAAAGTTATTTTTATTTTTAATTTTACAAACAATAATTTCAACATATTTTTTTTTTTATATAGGTATACACATATTTTGAACATTACCCTTTTCCTTTTGATGTTGGACTTGGTCTCAACTGCTGGTTTTGATATAGCTTTTATTCATTCATACTTGTTCGCACTTCTCATTTCACCGACCTCGTTAGTATTGACTTCATCTCCCGGTCAGCAATTATACCGACCGGGTTTGGGAGTACACACACAATGCCGCCTACTCCATGATTTGGTTTTCACAAAATTTATACAAAATAATTATTTTATTTATTAAATAAGACAGGTTATTAATTATTATTTTTTTTATAGTTACATTAAATTTTTAAACTCTTATTTTCATATAGGTATATATGTATGCTCTGAGAGCAACGCGAACACGCGTAAAAAAAAAAAACACAGAAAAATTTTATATCATCGTGAACCCAACTATTTTATTTTATTCGCGTACATGTGTTTTTGTGAACAACTGACACAGGCGACAGTTGTTCACACTTATCAGTATCTAAAATTTTATCGGTTCACTACAGTACATTTTTATATGTCCAAATGTTTTTACTTGATTTTAATCAGAATTAAAGGAAAATAATCAAAAATGTGGGGAAATCGATCTAAAGTAGACTTCGTGACTACATCAGACCATTTTTCAGAATCTTTATTGCATCACTAAATCGATCGGTACGTTGGAAATAGAAAACCCATAAATTGTTATGTTACGTGTGTGATAAAGAGACGGATAATCGCTGCTTCCTAATCGCTACACCTGCATTTGCTTTTTCTGTCAAACGAACTGACAATATAGAAAATATACGTTCAACATACTTATTACAACTTCGTTAATTCTAATATTAGAGTCAATTCACTCATAACCAAATGACGAAGAGATCATTATTTATGCCGTATAGGTAACTATTTTTAAATCCGAACGAAAAGTAGATATATTTATCTTTATAAAATTAAAATTAAACATAAATATCCTATGAAACTCCGTTCTTAAAAGGACAATACATATTTTAATTTTAATAGGTTCTGTATAAGCAATTTTCAAAAAACAATTTTATGCTAAATGAAAATTATACGTTTGAAAAATGTTCAAATACATTTCAGAATTAATTTTAAAATAATTATTGAAATCAAGGTAAAACATATTTCGGATATGAAAATGTTTAAAAAACAGAGTGATTTTAATGTTTGATGACCTATACAAATATTAAGTTTCAATGCCGTAAAATTATCTAAATTTTAAAATAAGTGATGTTTCACCAATTATTAGAATTTGAGTTTTAACATTGAATTTTCCGGAATTTCTTGTTTGTATACATCTTATAATTTAACTCATCATAACTTTATTGAGAATCGTCCATGTTAAAATAAAGATAATTTTATAGTATTTCATTTTAAAAACGGTGGTATTACATCTATAAACGTGCTATTAGAAGAGCCATTTGAATATTATACATGGTAAACTTTCCAAAAAAAAAAAATTATTCAAAATTTGGACTAAATCGCAGTGGATGAAGGGAGAACTCTACGGATTTAAAGGATTACATAGATTTGTATACTATAGACCATGACAGATGGGATTTGTTGATAATATCAAGTAATCCTCAGTACATATTAAACATTTAAATCCATAAAACCCAAGTATGCCCAGCTCTTATCTGGAATTAGGGCCATCAAATCGTCCTGATACAAAATTGAAAATTATCCTTATCAACAGTTGACTTACTGTTATTGAAAATTAATGGAGATTTTTGAGTTTTATAGATGTTAAGTTTCCATAAATAATAGTTATCATATGTCCTTGTTGTATCCATCCGTTCACCTGTCATATTGATTTGTTATCATAGTTTGTTGTAACCCATATGTGCCCAAAATCATAACCCATATACATTTCCATTTGTTTCCTATTATTCATTTGTAACCTAATGATGACTAACAGTAGAAACTAGTTATTACTAATAATCTTTTTATCTTTTTTTGAATATTCTTGGTATACATTCCTTTATATATATATATATATATAATATGTATTGTTCTATTATATAATACATATGTACTTATAATAATATAATAACAAATGTTATGACACCATTTAACTTTTTACTGGCAAGAGTCATTTCCATCAAAATGATGGTATTTATTTATGGTAATGATGGTATAGTATTTATGATCCATTTGAATGGCTTCCGCCTTCTCTTAATTTATCTGTTACGCATTTAGAGTTAATTAATATGTTTTATTTAATACGTATTATTTACGTACGTACCATGTAGTTACAATGGTAATTCGTATGATATCATATTCATTGATTATTATATACTATATAGTGATAACAAATTATCCCTTGGACAAAATTATATTCTAATTTTACTTATATAATTACTTTCGTAAAATCGTGCGCATTCAAGTATACTATAAATGGTTCGTGAATCATGACAGCAACGTTGCAACAGATAGCATTTCCCGACGCATTTAGGCTACTCTGGGGTGCATATGGGTTGATCAGTCATAGATTGTCGATTTTACAATCGACCGTCTTTAAAAATTAGTTTGTCATATATAGTTATTCTTGTAGTTACTATAGGGAGATAGAAACCAGGAATTTTCATACACTCGGAGAATGGGTTTTTCACAACTTGTTTGTTTTTTGTATTCGGTATTTAATTATTAAAAAATACAATGTTCGTAAAATTACCTATACATATCGAAAAAAAAATAAATAAAACGTCAAATATAATAATGGAATACTCTTACGTACAGGAGCGGATTTGAAGAGGGGGCAAGGTAGCCTTTGAAGACTTTTCATCGTTATTTGATAAGCCCTTAAATTCTCAATTATCGCAATTCGCATCTCCTTACGCAGAAGCATTTTGTATTTGCACATTTGAACAAATTGGTTTTATCAAAGTGTTTTTTAATAAACTTAAATTAATTTAAAACTTTTCTACTGTAACCAGAGGCGTAGCTATATGTTGAAGAGACCTGGTGCAAAATCAAATTTTTACGTCCCCTAAAATAAGTTTTAAAAAACTACGCACCAAGAGTTATGGAGGTGGGGTGATAACCAAAGTTTGACGCCTTTGGAAGTTCTGCGCTCAGGGACAGTTGCCCCTGCAGCTCCGGTGGTAGTTACCATTGTAGTTTTAGTTTGTACTGATTGTAACTTGCACGACGTTTAGATTAACGTTAGATTATAAAGATTTGTACGTACCTATATTATATTATGACAAGTCAAATACCTAGTCATAGTTAATTTTGTAAATGAATTTTTATTAAAAATATCTGTACACATATAGAACGTATTTTATAAGATATTCCGTTTCAAAATATTCAATTAATATAACGGATCTTCCGTGGCAAAAAAATAAAATATATATGTAACCTAAGTAAAAAATATGGAAAAAAATTGTCTTCCAATATATATATATATATATATATATTATATATATAGTGCATAAAAATGTATATTTATTTAAAATTCCGAAATATACAGAAAAATCATTACCTAAGAATGACTATAAAATATGTAAAAAAAAATGTTAAGAATTTCGGGTTTAGGCCACTATACCTGTGACTGCAGGGCACACTTTTAATAATACATCGCATCGTAAAATAATATTATATTATAATATGTGTCTGTATATACGTATACCAGCTTTATTATTGTGTATTTCGAGTCGAGAAAATTTTTATAGAAATTAACACTTGGACCATATATATATATATATATATATATATATTGAAATACTATTAGTACTCGCACATACCAGTTTAGTGAATTTTGTCAGATTATGAATTATTATTTCCGATTTCGTACGCGTTTTGTACGTCCAAAAAGTCATTCGATAAATTAAAACGATTTTTCGCAGCGAACCGCGTGTACGTAATATTATGTCGGTTTAACGTGTCGTATATTACATCTATGTCCCGGGTGTTATTTAATTTAGTAGTCTATTGAATTTATAAATGGTCATAATCATAAATATCTGTTCGGAAAATTTGCTCCCGTATACATACTATTATACGCATTTTCGAGGAACACGTGTCTTTATATATATATATATATATAATATAATATGTAAATTATCCAATCATTATATACATCGTTAATAATATTTTTATAAGTATAGTGATGATATAGTATAGAATCAAAAATATAAAAATCCATGCCAGTGTTTTGGGGAGGGGGTGTAAGCCACTAGAAATAATTTTGTACACCAGATTACTTTTTCAAGTATACTTATGATTACATAAGATTACCTGAGATATATTTTACAGCCAAAAAAATTATACTATGCATGAAATGTGATGTTGTAACTAGAAATACTGGCTTAACTTGGTAGAATGGCGAGAGTATGTATGCAAGACTCTAGATGTAAAATTGAGTGTAACTCTGTACTATCAAGGAAATTTACAGTTAGAACAGGCCTAAAATAGTGCTTAAAACACTATAGAATTTGTAGTAAGGGAAGTAACGCAAAATACACTTTTGGGGTTACATATTAAATAAGAAAAACACTTGATAGTACCGTATACACCGTACACAGACGATATATTATTGTAATAGACGAAACAGAGGACAACCTTTAAAGGATGACTGAGAAACTAAATGACGCGAGAAAAAATCATCAACCACGTAAAACCAAATACAATTTAGTCGTATCTAGAACTTGCAGCACACAATAAAACCAAGAGATTTGAACATTAAAAGAAGTTGATAATTAAATATACTTGGGAGTAGGATATGAACTCACAAGCTAATAGTCACGAAAAAATACATGAACGCCTAACAGTAGTCTTAATTCTTATTAATACTATATATTATTTTAAATCTAGAATTCTGCCATAAAAAAGAATTCAGACTAGGCATTCCTACTAAATATACATACTTAATCTGATGTAAAAAAAGTCAAGTATATTTGAGAGGAAAATTTTATAAATCTACTCAATGTACCTAAATAGGATCAATGTGAAATGACATTTTTGAACATGAAATAAGATCAAATTGAAATCTGAGTTCATTATACAACGAAAGTGGTGATATAGTACGCTCAAAAGCCAAAGATTAAGTTGGTCCTATCACGTATATAGAAAGCGAAGAACTACAATAGGACTACAATAGGAAGTTGAGTAAAAGAATACTTAAGAGGATGTCATAAATCTGGCTTTTAAGGATAATATTATACATATATATTGTTAACAAACAACAATTAGTTTCGACAGTAAGTCGTCATCAGATTACAAATTAATATTAAAAACAAAAAACAAATAAAAAAATATGAAAATTAATAAACATATTTCATAAAATGTACATAGAATAATTCTGTTATATTATTTTACATAATATAATAGAAAATATATATTATTTTATGTATTATGTTTATTAATTTTAATTGATTTTTGTATTCTTTTTAATTAAAAAATAATAATTTGTAATCAAATAATCATTAATCTTTTTTTGAATAATACTCTTAGCACATGTTTTCTTTATATATTATTTTTTATATTATATGTATATTGATTTTACTTGTATAGATATTGTTATTTTTTATCATATATATATATATTCATTTTCATTTATATATAAAAAGCGTTTTCGCATTTTGCATAACTATCATAGGTCAGTGATTTTGATACCAAAAGAAAAATGAGAACATAAATCATTATTCTACACCAGCCTTTTGGGGTGCATTAATTCTATTGTGTTTAATCATCTAATATATATATATATGTATATGTCTAATATATTTATTATATATTAAATATAAGTAAGTACTATTATTTTTTAAATTAAATTTTACAATTAACTGCAGACTTAAAAAATGGATTCTAATTATATAATTTATGACATTTTTATGACAAAAATTTTTATAATTTTTTTCTTTTAAACACTCGGTTATATAACATTCAGTAGTAAATAACAAGGAATAGAACGGAGCCAAAAAGTGATTCCGGAACATAGAAAATGGTGCATGCAAAGATTTGCTCCGGAACAAAACTTCGATTAAAAGAATTTCAAAAATTGTCAGTGGAACGGAAATTCGATTAAAAAAGTTCCGAAGTTTTGTTCCAGAATGGAACTTTGTATAAAGAAAGTTCTACTAAAATATTCCGAAGCGAATTTTTATTTGTAAGCATTTACATAATTACATATTACAAAATATTTACTGTATTTACATACGTTTATATGTTTATACGAAAATGTCGATTTAGAATATATATCTGAAAGTTATGTATAATATAATAAATAATAATCTAATTCTAGCCTAAGATAAATTGTCATCGCGCTTCAGTAAATTAATAGAATACTTGCCAAGTGCCGGCATTGTATTTTAGACACTAAAATTTATGAATGTTCTACCAAAAAATATTATTATTATATTATTATTATAATTATGAGAACAAAAATTAGTGGTATATTATTGGTGTTGCCGTATCGCTATCAAAAACGGATTATTAACGACATTAATAAACAAGTAAATAAACATATTGGTACATGTCCTCTTAAGCTTAAAAAAACTACTACTGTAATAAAAAAAATGAATGCGTTAAAGTTCCGAAAATATATGTAGAAGAAATATTTTTTCTGACCATCGAATATTGTATCTGAAATTTTGTCCAATTATATTTAAATAAAACTTTTAGTCCAGAACCCCTTATATAATTGTACTAGCTCAACAAGTTATCTACAGTTATTAGGTAATAACTTAGATATTATATCAAACAAGTATCTAATATGACTATGTTACTCATAAAATAAAATGTTAAAGTAAATTCAATTGTAATCAATAATTATACTGTGTAAGGAGGGAATAAATCTAAATTTTACCTATTTCTAAATTATTGTGTTTATACTGTCATTGTGTATCAATTTACTTTTTCATTAGTTTGAGGTTTTATTTTTGTTTATTTTACTTTCTTTCTCGAAAAGAAAATAAAAAAAAAAACCCGATATTTTTAATCATACATTTATTTCGGTATACACAATATATTTATTTATTCATTTATATTATGAATTAACGGGCATCTGCCCTTTTACAAAGAATATAGTTAAAACAAATATAAACTAATAACTATATAACAAAACAAAAAACAATACAATAAAAATAATTGTAATAAATAGGTAAAGAATTAAGATAAAAATAAACAAAGCAGTAAATATATTTCAGATGAATAAAATACAAATGATGGAAAAATAATAAAAAAAAAAATAATGATAATAATAAAAAAAATAAAAAACAAAAACAAAGTTAATTATATTATATTTTAATTTTTTTCTATTATTAATAATATTCCTGAACTATTTATCTTTTTCTTATTCTTAATTAATGAATCTCTTAGTAATAACATTGATTTTGTTTTAAAACAATTACGAGATAGAACAAAAATATCCAAATTAATACATATTTTATTGGCTAAAATTAACGCACGAGAGAGAAAAGAATTTATACCACTATTAGTTTTGTAATGAGGAACTAAAAATAAATCTGAATTACGTGTATTTTGATATGGAATTCGAATACCAATTTCAGATAATAG
>JAIPRL010011290.1:0-13828 GCA_025469235.1 Pemphigus obesinymphae
AAATAAATGAAAGTTATGTTTGCAGTTATGATTTTTTTATTGAGGGGGGGGGTCGCCAAAAGTTAAATTTAAAATGTTAGGGTCACGCTCATAAAAGGTTGGGAACCGCTGCTTTAGAGTCTCCTAACCGTGGGTATTCCCCACTGACCGCAAATTATAATGACGTGACGTCGTACGAATAGGAATTTCCTTGACAGTGGTTTTTTGTTCACTCGCCAGTAAGTATAGTTTGAACCTACATCATCATATTGATCTACAATATTGTTGTGCAGCATATTATACGAAATGATCGACATAACACCAAGTGAAAAGACGAATATTTGACACAGAGTTACGAATAATTATGTAAGGTAATTTGTATTTGTACAATCAATATATATGTACCTATAGTTTTTTATCCATATCACGAGGACGCTACACGCCGTGGGTGATTTTTGGTAAGTACCATAAAACACGCTGAATGAGATTGCAAAAAATTTTGATCAGAATAAGTTTATAGCCAAATCACCTGTTCTGAATATTAAAGAGAAAAACATTTTCGAGTGCATCTTGAAGTTTTTTTTTCTTACTTGAAAAATCAACTTCCATAAGAGCAATCATTTAAACATGCACTTGTAGGCAATATACGTAGTATTGCACGTCATATTTGTTGTAATAACGACAAAAAGTTTCGAGGTGCACTCGGAAATATCGTTTTTTTTTTTTTTCTACTTTTTAATAATAGTTTTTATGGCTCTGAAACAAATCTGAAATCATTTATTTGTACTCCGAGTAGACATAACTATTTTTTTTTTTTTTTTTTTTGAACAAATATTGTGATTACACAACAACAAAAAATAATATTGGTATAGGACTATTTTCAAATTACTTTTAAAATAAACTGAAATATTCATAAATAACGGGATTTTCATTTTTCTTGAAAATTAATGAAAATTGCCTTTACAGAACCGCTAAAAAAACGAATGTATAGCGTCCTCTTAAGAACTTGTAACGATTCATAGCATGGACCTAAGAGGTTCGATTTATTCTGAATTTTAGTACGTTTATACGGTACAATCGATTTTCTCTCGTAACTATATAGAACCTAAAATTTTCCAACAACTGAGTTTATAACATAATATACTATTAATTCATTTATATAATATAGCTATATATTATAATATGAAAAATCAACCATGAAATTTGCCCATTTAATACTTCTATGCACCAAACAATTTTAAGCGTATAAATTATAAAACATATCGGATATGCTATATACCAAATGGGACATAAAAGCCTGGCGAAAATTATACCATGCAAATCAAAAGACGATTAAGACCATTACACTTACTTTGTTGTAGCAGAAAATTATTATATGTATTCGGAGAGAATATATTATGCAAAATTATCGTTCTTAAATACATATTATTAATTATTTTACTTATATGCAATATATATATATAATTAAATTTTTATATTATCATTTATTTATTTGTTACTGATGTTATTATAATAAATTTTAAGACAATAATATTAACATAATATTTAAAATAAATTATTAATAAATAATAATGGGTAAGGAAACAACCATTGAAGGACGAATAATATTGGCAATCAAAAAACTAGTTTGTAATTTGTAGTGTACATATTGAACAATAAATTATATATTTATATTATATTTTGTTTGTCTTGTCTATTCGGAAATACTATAGTCGATACATAACATTTCCAGAAGATGTTTTGTTTATTATATAAAATTATGTAATTAATATCAATTGACGGAATTTATTCATTAACTAATTTTTTTTTTTTTTTTTTTAGTTTTTGTCACAGAAGATTATTATATTTAATATTTTGTTAATTGTCAAATTTAATAATAATAATAATAATAAATATATATAAATATATGGTTTTCATTTAACTATAACTTACTGTTGTACTTTTCCAGTTTCGATATGAAAAAAGAGATATATATTGTTTTTATGATATCCGGACTCGCAGAAATAATAACTGCCCAGAAATTTAACGGTAAGTCAATATTTTAAAATATCAGGAATGTGTTGTTTTAGTGCGTATATTTTGTTTTTAAATCTACACATGAAAACAATGTGTAGAAAATTTTAGCAACAATTTTTAATTTTAACATGAACTAAACACAAGTTTAGACACCTTCTATATATCCGTTGGGTCCGTCTGGCCGTCCGCATGTCCGTAGTTAATAATACATAGTTACGATTGTTAATTTCGTTACCAGGGAAATAGATATTTATAATTTTATAGTATTTTTATTACATATTTCCGAGGGACATATTTGTCGATTTGGTTACTATAGAGAGATAGATATTATTCGTTGGTTTATATTTCGGGATTCTTGTTTAAATTACGTTTAGAACCAAATTCCCGGTTTCTAATTATTATTATTATTATTATTTCTATAGTTATCACGTAATTAGCCTTTCTGCATTACCATCTTCATAATTTACATAGTCCCGGATTTCCGAATAAAGCTTAAAAAAAAATTTCAAGTTTTTATCGAAATATTTTTCAAGAATATTTCTTATTTTAGGTACATAATTAATTTACTAAATTTAATTATGGTATATTATTATAAATCCCACGAATGAATAAACACAACAACCGTTAATAAATATCTTTTAAAATATATAATAATTAAGTACTATGATTTAACATTATCACTACTATTGTATTTACGCGATTTCGTAACCGATTATTGTTATTTTAACGTCTTTTTGCAGGATGTCGAACGCCAAAAAATGAAAACGGTACTTGTATTCCCGTTAAGAAATGTGGAAAATTAAACGATCTACTGATGAACCAAAGACACGTTAATACTGTAAAGGTCCACCTTCAAAAATCCTTTTGTGGTTACGATCTTAGTTCTGGACAGCCAAAACTCTGCTGCCCGCTTGAGGATGAAATACGCCAAGGTGCAGATAAACCAACAGAAAATATTGATCCATCCATTCCATTATTGTTATCTATATTGCCATCCAACAATACATGCGGAAATATCATAGTCAATAATGATGCTGACGGTAATCGAAGTGTCGGAGAAATTGACGCAAAATTAGGTTAAAAATCATAAGTTACAATTATTATTTACAGTTATTGATCATTTTAGATTTTGAGCGGATCGATATTGCGGTGTTTATTTTTATTTATTTATTTTTTTTTTTTCTGAAAACCACTTTTCGGGGAGAACAAGTTTAGTAGGAGTTTTGGACTAAAGAGTTTTTTCGATAGAATACGAATTCTATAGATGGAATTTTTCAGCGGTTTCAATTGATTTACCCAGTAGTTTTATTAACCGTAAAGGAAAACCCTCTTTTAAAACGGAAAATATTTATAAATGGGAATAAATCACATTAAATTGACATAGTTACTGTACGTATAATGTATAATATTACCGAAATGGTATAATATTTGGTGATGTCAAACAATATTAATTTATTTTGATAGTAATAGCTATGGTACACCGAGCTCCACTCAAAGTCGCTTTTATAGAAAGCAATGAGTTGCACTCAAGTTTAATATATCTGATGAGCGAAGTACTTTCATCGTCTAATTTCCACCTTAATATTGAATACATTGATTTTCTAAATGTTTATTATTTGTTTTTAGGTAATTGGCCATGGATAGTAACTATTGGATATAAAATTCCAGACAAAAACAATTCTCAATTACATTGGGGTTGTGGTGGTTCACTGATAACAAATAAACACGTATTAACAACTGCTTACTGTTTGGACAACGATGTTGAGGGTCTAAGACCGTAAGTAAATTAAATTAGAAAATTATAAGAACCGATAGCATCTCAATATCTCATAATACTAAATAATCTCCTAAATTAAATAAATTAGAACAGTTAACAATTAAACATATTATATGGAAATAGGGACGCGAAAGATACAAGTACAACTAAATACAATATTTTTCCTTGTAGATAATATAATAGATATTAGGTACCTACCTACTAGGTACATTATACTGTCAGTTCGAACCAAACAAAAAATGATAAGTAGGTACTTAATACTACTCAACACTAAAATACTAAAAACAAAATTCTTCGTTATTTATTAGTGAGTTATTAATAAATTGTTCAGACTCAATGATGGAGAAATTCTTCTAGAATATATTATAGACTTCAGTTATTATTAAAATGTAATCTAGTGAAATATTATATTTTTATTTTCAACCTGAATACGGTTAATTATTTTATGTAAAATTAACAGTTTTACATTCTCTTATTTCCCAAACTCTAACATGCTTATTAGGTTTACATATCAGGGAAGTCGAAGATGGTACGATAACATGATAGACATGAAAAAATTCGATCTCACTAAGGTCACAATGCGTCCTTGTCACATGCGCGATTCCGGACAATAATTCGTGAAACAATATATCTTCTTCTTCTCCTCTGCTTTCTTTCACCCCTAACTATTTGGGCTTAGTAACCGTAGTCCTGAACTTCCCCTTAATATGATCCCTTACATCGTCCTCATTTAGATACACCCGCCCATCTTATATTATTCTCTATTACATCACCTCACCTCTTTTTCGGTCTTTATCTTATATCTTATATATATATATATATATAAGATATAACATATCTTATATCTTATAGTATTTCTTATACTAATCTTACTGCTTCTGTCTCTTCCCTCCTTAATACATGCCTAGCCATATAAATCGATTCTCTCTCTCATTTTTGTCACTATTGAAGCCAATCCTATATTACTTCATATATACTTATTTCTTATTTTGTTTTCTCTAGTTACTCCTCTCGAACATTTTTTAATCCACCTTAACATTTTCATCTACTGCCTTACATTCTGATCCATACAATATAATATATTATATAATGTATCTAAAGTATTTTTTACTAAAAAAAAAATACAAGATACAAATGTATCTAAAACACCTATCTTAGATACTCGTATTTAAGATATTACTCATCTCTGTATGTAAATATTTAATATTTATATTATATACTTTTAGAACTATGGTACGCTTAGGTGACTTGGACTTGAATCCTAACGTGAATGATGGGGCAAAGCCATTAGATATTCTGATCGACAGTTATATAATACACGAAAGATATTTGCATGGTAGAAAATTAATCAATAACATTGCTTTATTGAAATTAAAGGAACGTGTTACTTTTAATGGTTAGTTTTTATAAATGTCATTAAGTTTTAATGATATACCAATTATAATCATGTTTGCAGTGTGATAATTATTGAACATTTATATTATAATAATATAATATATTTACTAAACACAAGAAAGCTTGACTTAAATGTGTACAATATTTGTTTACATATAATTATATATTACTTTTTCAGATCACATCCAACCAATCTGTCTGCCAATTCAATCGGATGTGAATATAGATTATAATGATTTGCCAGTTATGGCTGGTTGGGGTTCCATTAAGCCTTCGCATAATTTTGATCCAAGTAATAAACCTATATTATATTATAATTTAATTTAATTAATAATATTAAGACCGGAAATGACGTCAATGGGTTTCAAAATATATTTTTTTTGTTTTAACAATTTTGGATCTTTGTGAAATAAAGGACGCGAACCAGGACAGTTAGAGATTGGCAAAACCAATTTTTTATAGTTTAATAATAAGTAAAGTATGGTAAACTCTGTCAAATGCCTTCTCATAATCTGTATAAATCACATCTGTTTAAGAAACACGAAAAAAAGAATCCAGAATAAAATTTTTAAAAGACATAAGATTTGTAATTGTAAATTTATTACATCTAAAACTATGTTATTGCGGGATAAGTATATTTTTAAAAATAGAAGTTAGTTTAAAATTTATAATTTTTGAGAATATTTTAGGAAGAATTGATATTGAGATAGAACGATAATTTAAAGCTAAGGATTTTAAACCAACTTTATTATGAATCAGATGATCCATATACAAAGTAACTATCGTAAAACTTCTATTCTGTCCGGCACAATTATCTGACCCTATAGTAAATTCTTCAATATTAGAGTGTTTCTTTTAATTGTACGGCCTACTTCAACACACACACGATGCAATTTCATTACAACCACGACCACCTTTAGTTTCATCCCAGAGAACACATATTGCTTTGTTGTGAGTATCATCATGTATAGTTAAGTAAATCTCCATAAATTCCTCAAATAAAAGCTTTGTCCATTGGTTAAATATGAAGTTGGGAGGCATTTCTGTAAATCAACAATTATAGTTTTTTTTTCTTACAACCAGAATCTTTTGTTATAAGTTTGTCTTTTATTTTTCGGCGTATCTGAGTTTTTTATTTCATCTAGATGTGCTTCATAATTTTTTTTGTAGATAAGCTTTTTCTTCTATGGTTGAAATTTTAATTTTTATTATAAATTCATCACAAGTATCAAAATCAGAATCATTAGCAGGCTCTTTTAAATGCTAAGTTAAATTCATTATTGAAAATCTCAGAATACAAGCAATGTTAAGCTATATCACCCATACATTAGTACGTTATTTTCTTTACAGTTTTCAAAATATAGATTTTACATTTTTGATATATTTAGTTCATTTTCTAAATATTTTTTGACAGTTTTTTCTCTGCTATAATGGCTTTCTATTACTGTAAATGACTCGATATGATTTTTTACACCATCTCTTATATGATCACTTAGTTATAAGTATAGTTAATAATAATAATAATATGATAACAATTTAATTTGGTGGGTTGATAAATGGATTAAACAAGTGATGTTAACAGTGTGCCATTTGTATCAGTACTAGAGGTAATTAAAATTAAAATTATTATTAATTAAAATTATCGTAAATGTACTTACCATTGTATATCTCAACAATATTATTTTGTCTTACTCTTATGACTCAGAATTAAACTATCATGCTGGACATATGTTTCAATACTCCTATCATAGTTTAGGACTTTAGTTAGACTTATAGTTAGTATACTTCTTACTGTCTATGAATTTATTGTATATTGGACTTAGGTTAAATACCTAAAAAGGATATCCCGATTATAGAATTAACTCAATATTTGAAAAAATGGACTTACGTTACTTGACTTCTGTGGTACAGAAATAATGAACAAGTTAAAGAAATTCTAATATCAATTGACGTAGAAAAAAAGGACAAAATTGTTGTATATAAAAAAAGCGATATTTCAAAAAATATGTGTTCATAATATGTTTTACGATTTTAATAATTGCGAATATGTCCAAATCGTTAAATCCATTGGTGACTCACTTACTGTTAATAATTTTAATTCCTTCAATGTAAACGAAATAATTAATCGATTTTATTTTATATGATGCTATTAACAATTTTATTTATAATAATTCTTATCCATTTTGGTATTGTAATTCGCTAAAATCGATAGAATAAAAAAATTGCTCATCTTGTTTACAAAGACTTTCAAAACACCTCCGATTAATATTAATTTCCTCCATTTAAGAGCTAAATGCAAAACACTAGCTCAATATGAATATAAAAACTATATTAATAAAGTTCAGTCCTCGATTAAAATTAATCCAAAATATTTTTGGAAACATATTAACAATTTAACAGACAATAATGAACTTCCTCATTCTCTTTCTTTAGACACACTGGTCGCCAATAATAGTACTGTTATCTTAAATCTTTTCGCTAAATACTTCTCCGACGCCTACTGTAATTCTAACCAACTGTTTAATTGGTGTTCTTTAAATATAGACAACTTAAATTTAAATTCTACAACAAATTTAAACTCAATTACTTTTATTGAACTAGATGTCCTTATATGATTTCCAATCCTAAACTAAGTTCTAATATTGGCCCAGATAAGACACTACTATATTTCTTTATAACTGTAGATTTATCTTAATACCTGTATTAACTAATATATTCAATTTATCTCTTAATTAATGTATATTTAAATTGGTTTGAAAGACGTCCTTTATTTCACCTATTTAAAACAAAAGGTGATCCATCTTTAATATCGAATTATCGCCCAATCTCTAAGTTATCATCCATTCTGAAACTTTTTTCTCATTTAATTTCATCAAAATTAACAAATGTTTGTCTTTCATTACTAATAAATTGTCAAGTTGGTTTTATCCTAAAATTTTTAAACTTTCTAAATTTTCCAAATTTCTACTCGTAATAACTTGTCCATAACTAAAAATATAATACTCTATCTGTTCGAAACTAATGCACAAATTAATATAATATATACAGACTTATCCAAGGCTTTTGATCAAGTTAATAATTTAATTCTTATTAAAAACTACAATCATTTGGGTTCTCCTGTTTCTTACTTAATTGGTTCCAATCATTTATTTCTGAACATTTCCAAATTTCTAAATATAATTTTAAATCTACGCGTTTCCTAGTTCCTTCGGGCGTTCCTCAAGGTGATCACTTGTCTTAATTAAGTAAGATTTGTAAAAAGAATTGTAGCACAGAGTTTTAGTAATTATTAAAAAAAAAAAAAAAACACTTAAAAATATACAACAAAACAAAAGTTATTACATTCCTCAGATATTCGCGAGACGCCCTGAAAATTTGAATACTTTATGATTTTTGATTTAATTTATTTTGGGAATTGAAATACTTCACAAAAAGTATTCCAAATATTTTTAGATAATATTCATATATTACATTTAAATAATGAAAATATTAATTAGTAATTATATATTATATATAATTATTTATTTGAATATGAAATTAGTCATCAATCTGTGTTTAATGGAATATATTTTAATTACTTTGTATTCAGAGTAAATAGTTTTACATTGAAATCCGACAAAAACATATTAAAAAATTTTCTTGTAAAAGTTTGATTCGAACTTTTTAAAAACTTTTTTTTAGCAATAAAATACTTTTAAAAATTATTCAAAATACTATACTTATTATCAATTTTTTTTTTTAAGTATTTGGAATACTACACAAGTCTGTAAATATTAATAATAAGTTATGACATTTTTTTTAGTAAATATTAAATTATGTTAGTACGACATATTTTTCCAAGCATTTGTGTAAAAATGATCATTTTATTTAAATGTAACTAAACCAATTAACTATTGTTCAAAAACCCAAAGGTACAAGTATATTTTATGGTGATGTATATAGCAACTATATAATTTAATTATATTTATGAAAATTCAAAATTTATAACACAAAAATACGTTTTTTTTTTTTTCAATCAAATGTATTACGAGTATCTACGATTGGTACTCTTATGTGTCAGGAAACGTGCATATATTATTATATATTTTTAATGTATTCCTTATTTTCAGTTTATCCACTAAAAACTAAGCTGACGGAAGGTCAATTTCCATTAATAAATAATACGAAATGTGAAACAGCCTATGCCAATGAATCTAGGGCTGTTATTGATAACACAGTTCTATGTGCTGGATATATTGAGGGGAAAAAAAACTCTTGTTTGGTATTCAACTCATTTGATTTTCATAGTTATTGTGGAAAATGTACTTATTATTTATTTTATTCTGAATGGTTTCAGGGTGATGTTGGAGGTCCTTTAATGCTGTCAAAACAATCTCAATATTATGTTATAGGTATATTTTCTTATGGACCAAAAACATGTGGCACATCAAATAAGCCATTCGTGTACACTCGCGTGCCTTCTTTCATCAACTGGATTCTAGGGAAACTTATAGAAAATTGAATTTTATAATTACGAACACTTATAATTAATTCTATTATAAACATGATTTATAAATAATTGTTTATAAGTTATGAATAATAATTACATATTCATGAATTATGAATTAAAGCAATTTTTAAAACGAAAAAATGTGTTTAATATATCAAGCTATAAATTTGCATACCCACTACTGATTTATATTGCTAGAACGTAAGTTAGTTATATTTAAAATGATAGTTTCTTATTCATTATATCTAATTATACATTCATAATAAGATCATATGAATAGTAATTAAATAAATAAATAAATATATGCGTAGAAATGTATTTGTAAGTTATGACTTATTAAATAAACTTAAGAAAAAAGAAATAATTCCATAATAGTTATATATAGGTACCTACCTATGTATAATTTTTTAAGTGTAAATGTGTGATATATTACATGCATTTGTTAAACATATATGTCTCATACGTCGACAATTATCATATATCAAAAATTTAGAAAATAATAATTTATTTAAAAAAGATTTAAGTAAGAATTTTGTTTTAAAATTATCTAACGATAACGACAAAAGAACTTTGGAAGAACCTAGAATTTTCGACATCTCTTGCTCAAGGTGTTTGCTATAGGCAAATGAAACCATTTCCAATAGACATTTTAAATGACCAAAAAAAAAAACATGGATTGTAACGGATCGCATGTAGAAGACGATTGTAAATTTCACAGATTTGTATGAAAAGAGTAATATCGTAATAAACTTTGTACATAACATACCTATTTACTTATACAATATATATTTACTATAAACTATTTTGTATTTAATTTATGTTGACACTTATATGCTTAAAAACTTGTTAGCTTGTTTCCACGACATATTTGGGTTCAAGGGTGCGTTGGAAAACTCAACTCTAGTTTACTCGAGTCGACTGGAGTCGATTTCGCGTTCTTCGAAAAAACGGTGTTAACTCTAAGGTTACCGTTCGAAAACCTAGTGTTGTTCACTAGAATTAACTCTTGTTACCCAAAAAGAAATCGCTAGGTTCTTTTAACTCTACTGATAATTATTCTTATCATATAAGTACAGATAACAAGTAATTTTTATTTATATTCCCGCCCATTACGAAAGGTAAATTTCGTCATGTTCTCGCCTATATAACCAACATTTTAAATTTTCAGTATTTTTCATCATGCAAGTGACACAGTCGAGTTCAAAAAACGAGAACATAAAGTTTTCATTCCTAATGAATTATATAAAATCAGCTGAAATAACATGATATTTATTGAAATCTCTCCGTTAAACTAGATAATAAATTGAACCAAGACCTATATAACTTTATCATTTGTAAACATTTGTACTCTTATTTTATTAGATGAAGTACAGTTAACTAAATACATATTGAATACATTGAAAAATAAACACTTATCAAAAGATCTTATCATTCTTATCATTGTTCGAATATAAATTTATTGTTATGATGTCAATTTATTTATTCTGTGATTAAACCCTACTCTATTCTTATCTATTTTACCCAACTCACTACTCTACTCTACACTACTCTACTATAACTCCAGTAGTACCTATACATTTGACTATAATGTGTACTATAGGTGCATTAAAAAATAAAAAATAAAAAATATTTCTCAATGCTATCGAACTTACTTAGTGGATATATAAAAAATAATCATAACAGTTACAAAAATCTATTAACGTAATCAATAAAATTGACTGTCAGATCATGTGAAATTTCTGATAAATAAATATATATATTTGTATATATATATATATATAATACCAACACAAATTATTTAGAGGTTAATAAGAGTTGTAACCTCGTGGAGTGTTCTTTGGTTAACGGTGAATTATTCATATTATTAAAAAATTGATACACGTGAAATGTACATACTATCTGTTTTTCAAAAATAAGCATATGCTCGTAAATTTATATAGTAAATATTATTCCTGAATTCTTTACATTTCATTAAAAAGAAGACAAACAAAAAAATATAATATAATATTATAATCCAATAATATAATAATAACAATATTATAATATTAGATAATATCTTTAAATTAATATGTCAACCTACAGTTTCGATAAAGATATATATCTACTATACTTTTAAATAAATATCGAAATATTAGTTGGTAATACTAACAGTCTCTATGTTACTGACTGAAGGAAATTTTTCATTGCTACATGCATTTTTTCATAACTATTTTCAACCATTAAAAATAATTAATGAGAACAAATATAAGAATACCGCACAAATAAATTGTTAATATACGAATTATATATTCATATATGTGATAAAATAGCATACTGAATTATTTTAAGGGTTAGTTATGGATTAAATAGAATCGCATTAAAACGTGTTTTGCAGGAGATAATAGTATTGAAATCCGGCCAATAGGGAACGAAACACTTCACTCGTCAAGATATCAAGTATAGGGTTAAGAGCATTTCGATCGACGGACCTAACGGATACTTTTGGTGGATGTATTGAATTTAAAACCAACGATGAAACAATAAATCATTTGTTTCAATAAAACCAGTGTGAACGGACGTTCGGTGAAATATACAGGGTGATACTATTAACGTATTCACATAATTTCTCCTCTAATTTTTTCTAATTTTTTTTTTTTTTTTTTTTATATTAACTTAAGATTCTTAATTTATTAAATTTTTTTACACGTATTTGCTATCTCTGTCTAACCAACTGATAAAATACGAAATTTACGTACAGCATTCTTATCACAACTTCGTCGTTTCTAATATTAGAATATTTTTATTTCGACCTTTTTTCAAGTTCTACGAATTTAAATTGATATATTTCTCTTTAAAATTAAAATACATACATATATAATGAGCTCGTCTATGAACTTGATTGTATATCAACATCGAATATTAAACAAATAGTTTATTATTAGTATATATTAAAAGTGTATATAAAAGATATATGGGGAGATGAGGAATACTATTTATAGTACCCCACACTACTCTAATTTTCTGCTTTTCTACTATGCAATACTAATTAAAAATTAAATGTTGGTTGAAAATTAAATATTGATATTAATGTTGATAAGTCAACATTTTTAAAGAAATGATTTTAAACGAAGTTTATCATTTAAAAAATAAGTGTCTCAAGCTTGCAAAAAACAAAATTTAAAAAAAGAAAATTATTCGCATAAAAAATTAGATAAAAGAATCATTATGTATATGACTATAAGTGTATATATATATATATATATATTCAATATTTTAAAACTGTATAGTGTAAGCAATGTCGCTTTAAAGGCATTTTAAAATTTCAAAATTGGTACGCTACTGGAGCACAAAATTTGGAATATTGGTAATTTCTTACATATATGGAATGTCTATATGTTATGCATTAATAAATGTTGGTATAAGAAAGCTATAATCACTTAAAATCCTTGAAAATTTCAAATGCTTCCAAAATTTGACCCCTAATCTTATTAATTTACTAGTGGAAACAAACAATGTACATCGAGAAATACGTACCTAAACTAATCTTTCATTTATTGGTCTAAAACCACGAAAAATATGGGTTACTATGATAATGTTTCACCATTAGTCCATAATTTTGACTATAAATAATGATTTCAATCAAAATGTCAAATGTTATATTTTGAAATTGAAAACTAATTTAACTCTGATAACTTTAAGTTAGCTACTTTAACTTATACTGGTGTAAGTATAAAATTATAAAAACCAATGAGGTCCAAAAAAAATTGAAGTATCAAGGAATACCCGGTGATGACCCAAATGACGCCCCTGAATGTGAAAACAAACCAGGAAAAAACTTGATTCAATGTGACTCACTATGACTAAAATTAATTACAATGATTTGAAACGAAATGAAATGAATGTCACAGAACTGGTTTAAAATTGTATTAAATGAATAGCCAGTAATAATAACTGTTCTGTCCTCCTATCTACTGATCAACATTCTGATCCAAACATAATTTTAAATATGCAAATCTGTGGAATAACGAGTTACAAAGTTACTAAAAAGTAACTAGCTATACTGACAATCACTAAGGGCCGATTTCACCAACGATTTTAATCACGGTTAGCGATATTAATCACGATTAACGTTAGTTTAATCAGTGGTTGGATTTCACCACATTCAGTTACAGCTTAATCACGGTTAAACACTA
>JAIPRL010011291.1:0-13826 GCA_025469235.1 Pemphigus obesinymphae
ATTACTAAACTAAATATTTGATAAAAATTTCAAGATTTTCAAGTCATTATTTTCGAAATTACGACGAAATTAAATTCTCGATTTTACGAAATCGTATTATTGCCGTTTTTTCGTCATTTTGTGGTATGAAAAAAAATTGTGACTACAGATTTTCAAGATTTTTTGATTTTACAAATTCGAATTTTCGTAATTTTTTGGTAGTTTTTGCTTACGCATTAAATAACTATTATGAAAATCGATAAATGACCTCTTAAAAGTACCAACTAGATGCAATTTGCTACCGGAAACCGGGTATGAGTGTAAAGATCGGAGCACTCCTTCTGGTAGAAAAAGTGTTTACCGAAAAATAAATAAATATATAAATAAATAAATAAAAAATAAAAATAAACATCATTGTAAAACCATATAAGCTTCCTCGCTACGCTCAGAATCTAAAATTAAATTAAATTATAGTGTATGGATTTTGTTTGTTTTACGCGCGTTAAATCACGATTATGCGCCGTCACATGGAAGAATATTGTATATGACAGGGATGGGCAACTGGCGGCCCGCGGGCCACATCCGGTCCGTACTGTCTTTCGACATTTTGATCATCGAAAATTTGACGATACAATTTACTTCAAATATAGTAAAAGTGGCTACCTACGTAAATTGTATCTCGGAGACAATTATTTCAATAATAAAACGTATAGGTATTAACCTTAGACATTAGTTCTTATCACATAGACATAAAAATAAAATGTATATTAATGAATTTGTTTCATATATTACAATAAATAAAAATACATATTTATATCTGGCCCGCAATTATATTAAGTTTCGAAATTTGGCCATTTAGTTACTTTGAGTTGCCCATCCCTGATATATATATATAATAATGCCCGCGGTTCGGTGTACATCTATCACACTAAATCTCGCATATGAAAGAGGATAAAGGACACACGCGCACGTATATATGTATTATACATTCTGCCGAAGGCGATTATCGTCTTTATTCTCGTTACAACACGCGTACGTATATGCGTATAATATACACGATTAATACATCGTGCAGGGTCCTCTATCCATCCCTAGGCCGTGCGACGTTTAACGGCGCGTCGCTTGACGTCGGAGATCGTGTATGAATATGCGAGTGATTGATTGGGAAGCCACGTGCTCCGGGACGCATTGTTCGACCCTGCCCCCGAGGATTAGCTTGTGCCACCCACTCCCCGTTCGTTCTATACTGCCACGCCGAATAATAATAACAACAAACAGATTTGTGTCAAAATTTTCGTTTTCCGCAAAAGTAGTCGTCGCACGCACACGTGACCGGCAGTCGGCGATATACCTATGTATATATATATATATATATATATATGTATTATTTGTGTTTGTATTTTTCGAAATTCCCTCTCTCCCCCCCCCCCTCGCCCCGAATAATTTCAGAAAAACGAATTATACAATTTATCGCCGCAGACGGGTCGTCTGTGTGCAATGTGCATATTACGGTTTTAAATCGGAAAAAAATAGTTTTTATTACTGATTTTTTTTCCCTCTCCGAGATTAGATGATTTTCAGTTCCAAAATCGACAAAAGGATTATGTATTATTATGTAACAACATAAAATTTTTTGATAATTTCATACTCTAAAAATAGTTATCAAATATGAGCGTGATAATATGTGTGTGAGATACATTGTAAAATTTGTACTAAATATGTCAAATGTCACAGACTTGAGTTAAAATCTGTGGATATAAATTTTATATTATAGGTATATATAATTAAATAAATTTTTCCGGGTTTTTCAATATTTGAGAATCTGTATTTTAAAATGACCATTTAATGTTCTCACTCAACTCTATATGATATCGGACTATTATCATTGTTGTGAAATTAATTTTTTTAAATATAGCTCGTTCAAATTCCTCGAACACTATTTTTATTTATTTTTTTAAGAAACTTGTTCCTTTTGTAGTTGTTTAAAAATATACATACACTATATTATGCTATGGTGGATTCTTCATATAAAGCAACTCCTGTTTCCTAATAGTCCTCTGCATGAAATTTGATGCTCGTCTTTTCGAACAAAAAGAAAAAGTTTCAGGTTTATCTGTTAAATTTTTTAATTAGTTTTATTAGGTTAAATGGTTTTCTAAACTTTAGATGATTTTGGGTAAGTATTTAGTAATACAAAAACTATAATATTAGACAATAATAAATTAGAAATTAATAAAAAAACACGGTTGAATATAATATTACATTGTCTTTGACTCGGTCCGTGGTAGCAAGAGGAGGAAAAGACTGGTACATATTTCCATCCTGATACTACTAATATATACAAATATAATAATTTTACTACGAATATCGTATATACCATGACTATATATCTATATATGAAAACAGATCAACAGATCTGCACATCTGCAAAGAAAAAATTTATGTGCACCCACTCTTATCACGGCTTATTATTTTTAATGGTGTTCAGTGAGCCAATTAAATATGATTTTCCTTGTTTTAATAAATTTTGTGCCAGTTGCACAAAAGAAAAATAAATCATAAATCTGTTGTAATAAATGTCATCATTTTAGTCATTATTATCCAGTTGGACACCAGTTATTATTTATTTTATACGGATTAGCGGACTAACCTCTTTTTAAGTATACATGCAGAAAAAAAACATATAACACATATTAATTAACTAAATTATATACAAAAATTTTAATTTTTAAAACAAAAAAGAGAGATCCACATTAACAATATTCATGGAATTTGTGGTGGACAGCGAAATAGAGAAGGGTACACATGACCTGAAAAACCGTCGAAGAACTTTAAAATTAATTAAGGAGAGGAGAGTAAGTGGATTTATTTAATCAGTTAATAAGTTAAGGAACTTAAGGTTAATTATGTACCTGCGCACATCCAAGAATTCAAGCTTTAGAGCTGTAGGGGATTAGTTATGAGCTGAATGTGTAATACCTAAGATAAGTCCAGCAAATTAAAAAACCAAAGTTTAACCCGTTATAACTGATGCAAATCGCCAATTATTTGGGGATCCCAAATTACACTGCCATATTCTAGAACAGGACAAACAAGAACACAGTAAAGAACATTAATTAGAGAAGTAAGAAACCTAAAATGTATATATTTTAAATGAAATAAGCAGATATCTGTTACATTCAATATATTACAATTCTATCCCTTTTAAAAATTGATCATTCTCATCACGACTATTCAATTATTCGCTCCACCTTTCTACTTCCAACTTTAGCCTCCTGTCAAATGAAAGCTAACCATTCTTTCATAAAATGTCTTCTTATTGACTCCCTTGATTCACCTGATCTCCTATCCTCAAATTTCTTCACATGTTCCCATCCATAACACAAAACATTTTTACTTTTACCAACTTCCTCATTATCATACCTCATATCGGCAAAAACATCGCCTACATAGATTGTAAAGACATCTTAATAATTTTATCCTTAGTCACATTTTTTAGCTTTTATAATAATAATAATAATATTAATTACATTATAATATATTAAATACTATATTAATTAATTATTATTTTATTATTAATAATATTATCCTGTATATATATATATGCGTATATTATTGTATATTATTTAAGTTATATTTGAAGTATTGCCTGTTTACAAATTATAAAATAAAAATTATATAATTAAGTAGCCTAAACCACAATTTTAGAAATTATTATTTACCACGTTTTAGTTAACACAACATAAATATAATTCAGAGAAGGAGCATTGCATTTTAAATTATTCAGTTTAGTTCGAAAGCCATGGTAGTTTTGATCAAACCCAGTAAGAAAATCATCGGCCACTGACTGGACTATATTGATCGGAGTGCCAATTTATAACGGCAATAGATAAGGTCCGTATGTTGAGTGATAGATAAATGAAATGTATAGTTGAGGTGTTATAGTTGAGTAGACAAATATGAAAGTGAGAAATTTTCAAACACGACCACGAGTAAACCACGAAAAAATTGAAGATATACAACTATAATTTTACAGTTGTTATACTAAACATAAAATATATAGTTATAACCAACTAATAATAAAATTCGTACAGAAAAAGGTACAAAAAAAAAACATAAAAATTGAGTAACGTAATCCACGTGAGTACCTAATATATAATGCAATTAACCAGAATATGGGCACCCATGGTAAATTTTAGGGGTAGTAGTTTAAATAATTTATATATGTACTATATTATATTATACCTACTATTTATATATGTCGTAGCATTAAAATCTTTTAGCAAGTAATTTTCCCAGCCATTGCCCCCTCCAATAAGCGCCTATGGTCCAGAGTATCTAATATACTGATTATACTGATAAGCACATAAAAATGTGTTGATAACGAGGATCTTGCACATTTTGCTAATACTTAGAACGGAATGGAAAGTGTTCAATTTTGTGCAGGACATTATTATTGTGCTTCCACGATGTATTATCCGGTTTCCTCCCTGCGCAGTACCTTCTTTAATATTCACAAACACAAACGCTTGTACGTTATTAACTCGATACGCGCAATAATCTTAGTGTGTATAAACATTTTATTATATCGCTGTAATATTGTTATTATATACTTGTTATAACAGATGAGCATATGAAAAAAATCGTGTTTTTCAAGCCTCTTTTTCTCGAATTTTTATTATTATTATTTTTTTTTTTCTTGCTTTTTTAGACACGTGTATACGAAATCGGTGGGCGTGTTAAATATTATCCTTTACAACGTATATTAGTATTACAGCATACAATATACACGAGAATAATATATTATTAATTGTTATGTAAATTAACGGGCGGTGCCCGATACGTGCTGTTGCAGGATCCCCGCAGATGAATTGGAATATTCATTATAATATTTGTTATCGCGTATTTAATAATTTGTCTCGATATTACCTATATATAAGCGTTTGATGTATACGTGATGATGGATGGTGATTAAAAATAACCTCATGTGCACACTGTATATTATAATATCCATATAATATGATGTACCTACAGTGTACGCATGTCAGTCAAAACCGTTTAAGAATAATCAAACGCGTGTTTTAATTATAACAATATGACACGTTAATGCTTGGGCACGGCGATAAGATCTACCGAAAGCAGAAAGATGACACGCCATGAAGTCCGACCATGAAGTTGATTTTGTCCGCTTTGGTTTTTGGAACGGTTTTCATTTAAGTTTAAGTTTGGTTTCGAACACGGTTTTGAAAACCTAAAAATCTCTTTGTGGTTTTAGATCTAGATTTTACACCACCAATATTATTAACTACATATTGTTATCGGTCACTTGTAACGTCCACGATTTTTATAACTATTAATTTATTCTAACAGACTTAAGAAGATGCTATGCTATGTTATGTACCTATGTACACCCATTTTAGTGGTATTAAAATATGTTCACGCTCTATAATTACAACTTCTAGAATATTTATTATGCCAATGAAAAACAAAAAAAAAACTGAGATTCGACTGCGGTTTAATAAAAACAATATTACTTTTCAACTGAAGTATTGAGAAACGATTGGAAATTGGAAAAACGAGATTTTTCGACAGTCAGAAATATACTTTTATACAAAAGTATAAGTACCTAATATAGTTAAGGAAAAGTATATATTTTCAATCTTATCTCCATCGACATTATACGTAGATACATTAAAAAAAACAATTTTCGATTTAGTTCCTAATTATTTTCACTCTCGAAATGTTGCTCTCTATAAATATTATTCGAGTTGTTCATCCCCGTCATTATATAGATACAGATAATTTGGATAGGAAAATCGGAGTAATTTTGAATCTTAATGATATCGCACATAATAATAATAAATATAATATACTGACATGCGTATAATTTCGCTTTGTTCAAAAATTTAAAATTTCCTTACATTACTCGTTTGTTTTAATTAAATATTTTTTTTTTTTAGGTCTAATCTTTAATTAGTGAGTTATACTGGCAAATGTCAAAAAAATATAACATTCCTGAAAATGGGTCTGATATAGTGTTATTAATAATTGAATAGAATTTTCAAAATATCCGAGGTTCCTACATTTAATTAGTAATTTTACATAATGCTGTCTCTTTGTTGATATCAAGGAACTTCAAGATAGATTTAAGTATTTATATCAAACATCTATTCAGTCTATTGATATTCACAGATGTTTGGAAAATATGAACATGACGTTTAAATTATCGAAAGAACGATGTCGAGGAAATATTGTTGACCCTTGTCTAGATAGAAAAAACAGGGGCATTAAGAATCCAAACAATTGGAAATATTGGGAAAATATTAAAATTGACAGGTTTTCAAGAAAATCACTATTGAAACTTTCACATTTAAGATGGAAAGGTCGAGTGGAACCAAAAGCTGGTTACAATAATTTAACAACATACAGAAAGAGATATGAAGAGATATTATGTGTTTGTCAATATGATTTTGAAGGCTGAATACCTCGTAGGAGATAAAGAAGAAGGAAGAACACATATACATAAAGAATACTTCCGGGTCGTCTATGTCAAAACATATTAAAACTTAATAAATTACTAGTATAATAATCTCATCCGACGATTTCGTTAGTTGGATATTCTGATGCGTACACACAATAGGTACAAGTTAATTAAAAACAAAAAAATATTGCGAATTCGTTTAGTAATTTATGCATAATCGTTCATTTACATATTAAGCTCATATGTCAGTCAAGAGAAACGTTTGTGTATATAATCGGTAAGACGTTGCCTACAGTGTGTTCAAACTTAAAAGTACAGCTGCAGCTAAATTTCTCGGTCGAATTTTTTTGATCAGCTGGAAGAAATAGAGAGACAGTACCTAAAGAAAAACGAAATTTTTTTTTATGAATTTTCAACGTTAAGCCCTATTGGCGCAACTCACCGATTGCAGATAATACCAGATTATTGATCGATTATTTTAACTATTATCGTAAGTCCAAAACGACCAAGACGGAACAAGTTGAAATTTGACCTAACATACTGCTTAATATTTTCGATTTGTTTTTAAGTCATATTTTCGTAGATTTCCACTTAAGATGATACAACGGGTGAATTCTACGTAAATCAGTGTTTCGATTCGGGACACACTGTATACAGACTCTTAGTTAACTCGGTTCGATAATGATATTGCCTACACACACACACACACACACACACACATAATTATTATGTTATACGCACCCGAATGCGTATATATTATTATGAGAAAGGTATAGAGGTAGGTTTATGTATTATATGTATATTAATAAAGGAATATTTTTGACGCCACCGAGACGGCGACGACGTTGACTTTTCCATGCGGCGGCGGTAGCGGCGGGTACCGCGTGGCCTCTGGTAAAGGGTTATTGACAGCTTAATAACCGAACGATTGATTGTTTAAAAACGGGAAATAATTCGGTTATTAAAATGCAAATGTTCGGTCGTGTGTGTATACTATACATATTATTATACATATAATATAGTGTACGTCCAAAATACATGATATATTTTTAAACGCGGTATACGCGTTCATTTTACATATGCACACGAGGAGAATGGGGTGGAGATGATTGATTGTATTATTGGAACGACGGCGGCGGCGGCGGCGGTGGTGGTGGACGGAAATACGTACGCGACCACTATTACCATACGGTGTATACGTACTATTATACCGCGGTAACCTAACCCGATCGGGTGAGCGGCGGCGGTGGCGGGAGTGTGTGTATAGGCGGTAATTATCGTATACACGCGGTACACACATAGTCGCTTGTGGCATGGGAAAAACAAACACGGGGCGCGTGCGTCTACGATTATTTTTTGTCGCCACCACCGACAGCGGATTTAAGTTTTGTATATTTTTTAACACCCCGGACCCTATACGTATTATTTCATATACGATTTATATATATTTATTTATCGTAACTTATAATATACATATTATATCGCGCACGTTTGTATGCACTGTGCGAGCGACAAAGTTCTCACAGTTTTTCGCGCACGCGACGACAGAACACTGTTTGGTTTTGGTAAGTATAATATGTACTATTATTACGACCGATTAAATTGTTTTCGATTTAATTTGCAGTAGCCGAAATAAATGTTCTGATGAAAATCTATACGGAATGTACATACATTATATAGGTAATATTTTGTACTCATATGGTGCATTCCGAAACTTCGAATATCCTCGGTGGTTCCCGATTCCGAGTAATGAATAAAAAACAATTTAAAAATCGACAGACTGTGGACTGATAAGAGACCGCGAGATAGGTCGGTATGTTCATTATACGGGATTTTAAAGAACTGCAGGTAGGTTTATACGGTGTGGGGTGATCAATGATCCGATTTAGGAAATCAAAAAACGAGACTTTTATTTACCACCCCCCCCCCCCACGACATAACCCCAATAAGTGTTCTTCTTTCACTATCTTGCATTTTAATATCATACTAAATCGTTTTTTCGCTCGATATTATCCAAATCGTTTTGTTGTCTATATATATATACTTCATTTTTTATTTCATCTTTTAATAAATCATTCAGGCTCGGGTAATATACTTTTTAAACGTATTTTGAATACATATTATGAAGTATTCAAAAAAAGTATTCGAATATTTTGTGATAATGGTATTCATAAGTATTTGGAATACTCTACAAAAAGTATTCTAAATATCTGTGTAGCTTTTTTTGGGTAAAATTTTCCATAAATTACAATAGATACTTTTGTATTTCTTCTTCTTCATCTTCTCCTTCTCTTTCAACTATTTGAGATTGGCCACCCTATAGTCCTCAACGTCCACATAACTGTTATCCTGCATCTTCTTCACTTATCCCGGCCAACTTCATAATATCACTCTCTATAGATCACATCTAGCCACTAATTTTTCAGTTCGGTTTACGACTAGGTATGTAATTAAATTGTGAATTAATAACGTAGTGTATCATAATATTTTCATTTAATTTTCACGGATATTTCGTTGCAAGTAGGTCTTGAATATGGTATTCAAACGAATAGTTTTTATATTAACGATGATACTGGAATGTGTCGACAAAAACTATAACGTTAAATAGCCAAATGAATTAAAAACGAGTACCTACTGTAATTGTACCAGCTATATATATATAGTGTTGATAAAAAATTTAAAATTAATACAAATTACTGTGACATTTTTTTAGTATAGATTAATTAAAGTTAATTATTTTTTAAATATCTTGGCCTGATTGTTTAAGTTTGGTCAAAATATGTAAATGCATTATTATACTAATGACAGAATTCCTCAAGCTTCCAACGTTATAGGTATTTTGAATAGGTATACATAGCTATATCTGATGGTATGTATTGCAAACATGCAGAGAATTTAACGACGATTATTATCAATTACAATTGACCTTTTATTTTTCCCATGTGTTATCAATTACCATTACTGTCATGTACATTAAAATATATTCTTCGGTCTCGAAATCTCAAAATATTTATCTTATAGGTACAGTACCGTGATAATTGTCAATGTGATCTTTGAATTTGTTTTTAAACATATTCCAAAGAATAAATATATAATTATAAAACTTTAAAAATAATAAGATAATAAATAGATACAAATGGTAGAACGTATATAATAGACAATCACAATATAATATACCGAAAATATACGATCGAAATGCACCAAAACACATATTTTGCATGTCGGCTATAACTTAATATATTATACAGTATTTAATATCTATGTATTTATTTTGTTTTAAATAATAAATGAAGAATTTATTTTATATACAGTGTGAGTTTTGAGAGTAAAATATACGGAGAGTGCATAGTGAACACTGAAAAAAAGTCATTTTTCATGATGCATCCAATGTGTTTTATACGGAACATTGTGATTTTAAGCCAGAGGTGAGTCCAGGATGTGAATTTGCACACGAGATAGGACTACAGAGAGGAATGTCCACATATAGTCCACACATCAAGTACGGTCAATTCCTAAAAAAAAAAAAATCTCTCAGATTCTAATCCAGGCTATTAAATTGAGCGGACTGAGAGTACAAAGGTTCTATATCGGAAATATATTTTGAAATTATACCGGTGAAAGTTTTTAACGTTTCTATAATTCATACCGTGTTTAATATTGATTTCAAACATTTCGATAATTCGTAATTCGTTCAATAACGACGCGAATTATAGTTTATTCCAATTTCGAACATAGTCACAAATTAATTATTCTTTATAAAAAAAAAAGTACATTTACTCTGAAATGTTTGGTAGTTTAGAATCATTTTACTGTTGGCCCGCGATCGTTATTTTCTAATATGTCCCAGTGTTTAAATTCTGTTTAGCCGTCCGAAGCTCTGGGACGGTCTGAGAAACTGTACGGTGACTATCCGGACCTAAAACCATAGTCTCCGCACAATGACTACGTACTAACTAGTATATATATATATATTGTGTATACCGAACATTATCACGATCATATAATCTTTATGTTCGTAGCTTACTTATTGTTTTAACCGAACCGACGAAACGGGATTCGTTTTCATATCGTCCGCAGCGTACACGTCTAAATAATAATAATAATTATTATTACAACCCCTCGTGAAACCCGCACACCACCACCACTATCATCATCATCATCATCATCATCGTCATCATTGTCATCATCATCATTGTCGTCGTCGTCGTTCTCGTCTCATCTCATTAGCCCGTTGAAATGAAGAAGCCGTCCTGCTCCTATTAGCTCGAGTCGTTAAGCCAATTTATTTAAATTATAAATCTGTAATATTGCCGAGTCGTTGATATATTATATAGGTAGTGGCCCGGACAAAGAAAACGTATTAATCAAAACGTCATGTTTTCTCGAACATTGTCGCCTTTAAACAACGATTTGTGCCTCCGGCGTCGGACGTCTGTGCGTACCTATACGCCGTACGTATAGGTGCATAATATGATATACGGTGTGTCCGTATGTATAATATATAAGCATGTGATATAGAGAGGTCCTGATAAAATACAAAAAAAAAAAAAAAAAAATTGAATAAATAAATAAAAATACCACAGTAATCATTTTTTTATTTTACTTTTTTATTATTATTAATAATTGATATATACCGGTTTCCGTCGTTCCGTCGTTTTCGGGAGATCATTTATAATATTTACACACACACACACACACACACAGGTATCTACGAACACAGATAAACCATTAAAATATCATTCATTAAATGATCGAACGCACACACGCCGATCCGTCTAATATATATATATATATGCATGTATCGACAAATTGGTTTTAATCGTATCGTACCCCCCCCCGATACAAATTATATCGTTTTGTAATGCGTGAAAAGTGTAAAGGTAGAGGAGAGATCCTTGTTCGACGTCAAGACGTCTTATAAAATAATAAATAATGTACAAATTATAAACAGCAATAGAAAACTATGCCCGAATTTTTCGAGTTCATATTGCAGTGCACACGACAGTAAAAAAAAAAAACACAAATAGACAGATTTTTATGATATGCGATAAGGTATATCCTAAACCGAGATATCATTACCCATGCAAAATTTATCTGACATCTCACACTTAAAAAAAAATCAGGACTTAACGGACATAAACAATTATTATTTTTGATCATACGAGATAAGCATTTTCGAATTTGGTAATTTGATGACATGATTTATGTCAACTAGTTAATAAGTTAAGATAACGTTGAAAATTTAAATATGTTATTGTTAATTTTTTATCTCAACTAGTTAATTTGGTGTACTTTATAAACGTAAAAAACCTATGAGTAAGTTATCAACTATAGTTAATTTGATTCGTTTCTAAAACCAACGTATTTTAATTAAAAACGTTTTAGTTATAAAGAATGCAGTGGCCAGGTAGTTTTAATAATTTTTAGGATTATATACATGTTGCAACTATCATAAAATTTAAAAAATTGGTCTATCGTCACTTCGGCTCAGAATCTAAAAAGTGTTTTCAGTCGCATATTTAATATTATGTTATACGTTATGTATGCATGATTTTAAGCAATTCGTATGCAATAATAATTATTTATCACTTTTAATTTCTCGAAAAGTACATTATTATAATTATATTGAAGTTCCTATCAAAATCGTTTGATTAAATTTAATTTTATATATCCACTACTAGTATCCTATACCCGACGAGCGAAGTGCATATTTTTATTTATGTTTCTTCTGTATATTTGAGTTAACAGCTCTAAGGCTATTTCTCTTCGCATCGTTCATTTCTTTATTTCACTCTGCCAGGTGCTATAGTTTCTTTTAGTCTGAAATTTCTGCTAATGATTCCACAACTACTCATCACTAATTAACCCTCCTAAATAGCCTCTCGAGGATAACTTTCGCAGTCGAGTCCGACATGATGTCGATGGACATTGGACAATTATTTAAAGGTTATTTTTGATAAAAGTTATAGCCAAAAAGATGAACGATGATAAGGAAAAACTATTGGAAATCCAGTAAATATTTTCAAAAGCAAAAGAAGAAAAAAATGGCATGTATAACCTACCAGTAATATCAAATTCACTTAAAACGTTTGACTCCCCAAAATATTGTGGTACCCATTATAGGTAGTAAACAAGTATCTGGTATATAAACAATAATACTTACGGTAGGTAGGTAATAACGTGGTAATCCGAATACATCTGTCGCCGCGTTTATTTACATGCGTCTTTCTAATAGCCGCGGGTCTTTTGTGTGTTTTAACGTTTACATTTATACTTATTGGCTTTTACATTTTATATTTTCCATATTTCTACTTGCCCATGATACAGGGTGTATCGTCCATTTCTTATAACTCTACTGTAAAATGAGTTTTTCATGTCGATTCATGAAACGGACAATAATTTACAATACATTGTAGAGTTATTTAACACTACGAAGAGAATGGCTAATTGAAAAAATATAATGAAAATCAAATGTATATTAAATTTCGTTTGAAGTACTTACTTACCTGCAGTCATTTTTATATTTTTCACGGTTATAAGTAAACGTAAAATCAAGGATGATCATCAACACGTTAATAACTTTTGACTTAACTTTTTATATTTGCATATTGTTGAATTAACCTATTTTTGGTTATAAAAAATTTTTAAATAACGAGTCACTTTTAATTAAAATTCAGTTAAGTTAATTTTTAAATAATTGATACATTTTGAATTTATATCAAGTCTAATGTCAAGATGGTTTAAAAAAAATTTAGGCATTTCAAAATAGGCAATTCCTGCAATATATAATCAATTCATGTATACAGAGTAACAATTTAAAGAAAAATACTTTTTGGAACCTAATAATATCAGTATTAATCGGAACCCTAACACTTGATTTATGAGAAGCCTGAACCGGAACCTCGAAAACAACATATTATTTAAAACCGAAACCGTAACCATAAACAGAAACACCAATAAATTTACCCAGTTCCCCGGGCTCTAATCATAGAACATTATAGAATCGACAGTCGAATGTTTTCCTTTGTCCTGTAGGTTTTGGTTTCAACGGCCTTGAAATCAGCTGTTTAGTACTTGTCACTACATTTCTTATTATTACACGGATATCGTGTTATCAAATGAATCATATAGGAATACCGTGTGGAGATAAAATGGTTAGGTAGGTTCCTAACGTCATATTGCTCGCCCGCTGCGAGTATAACGTCGACCGAACCACAGAATAGATTAAAGCAGAATGGGCACTGTCCAAAAACTGTGATAAGAACTAAATGTCAATCAGTGTAGCCACGTAGTATATTTTTTGTTTTTCTTTTATCACGGCGAAACTGTTCGGTGTTATACATTTTACATTTTACCAGAATCTCGT
>JAIPRL010011292.1:0-13822 GCA_025469235.1 Pemphigus obesinymphae
TAAAATTTACCTTTTAACCTAATAGGGATTCTTTTATCACACAGAATACCTGACGCTTCTCTCCACTTTGTCCATCCACACTTAATCCTGTGTTTCATATCCTCTTTGAAACCCCCATCTTTCTGTACAACGGACCCTAAATACTTGAACCTCTCCACTTCTCCCACCACATCCCCACTTAACTTTATTTCTAGTCTTTCACTATTCCCTCTGTGTTCCCTTTCGCCAAAATCATACTCTATATATTCTGTTTTACTCCTACTAATCCTTAGTCCTTTACTATCCAGAGCTTCCCTCCACTCTTCAAGTCTTCCTCAGGACTTTCTCCTATCAGTACTATATCATGTGCAAACAACATGCACCATGGTACCTCCCCCCGTATATCCTTTGTTATCTCATCCATTACCAGGGAAAACAAGTTCAAAGCTGAACCCTGATGTACCCCCACTTTGACCCTATACGAATATGTCTAATATAATATATATAATATTTTAAATGGAAAAAAAAAAATCGTTTTAGAAAATCCATTGTGATTTCTATACGCAAGTTGACGTAGAAAAACGATATATTATGTAAAAAAAAAAAAAAATAATAAAAAAATAATAGTAATAATATAACAGAATCAAACATAAATTCGAATATATACATTTCTTGTTTCCTCCGTTTGCCGAACAACGTATACATAATACACGTATATATATATACGAACGCTCTCGATTAAAATTCCATTTTGGACTCGGATGTCGAAACGGGATATAGAAAAAAAAAAAAAAAAAAAAAAAAAACACGAGATTTTATTACCGATATGTCTGAGCACCCTGCAGAAACGTGGCTCCGGTGGTGCACATTGTACAAACAGCGTTTTATATCCGGCTAAAAATCGTTTCATTCAACACACCGTATATAATATAGTCGGCTTTTGAGTTTTTGGTCGCCCATCGTATCCTCCTCGTATGTAGGTCAAACACGGCCATAATATATTGCGTATAAAATGTGACAACGACGTTTTGCATATGTTCGTCCATATATATATATATATATATATACATATACATAATCAAGAATATACGCGGTTAAGCTGACGTCATTACGAACCACTTTAGACAACTATTCAAGCCGTCTGGACGGTATACGTTATAAGGCTCACTCGTTCGTCCTTTGTTTCTCTCAGCCGATCCTTTGAATGTTCTATATCTGATGACCCAACGTGATATTAAAGGTTAATACTTGTTCACGCAAAAAAAAATAAAAAATAAATCCTAATATCGAGTATTCACCGCACGCCGTGACGTTTTGGACAGTTTATCGTCATAATATGTATAGTATATTATTATTATAGCCTTTACAAGAACGAATACGGAATAATTCAAAAATACGAGTTTACCGTTTCCATTTCAACTATAATAATATGTAAGACACATTTTTTAAAAGTTCTCTTTGTGTCTAATACGCGAAAATACAAACATAACAAATTCGCAAACAAAATATCAACTGTGTGGTATCAACCAATATGGTTTCCTAAACCCGGCACAAAGCTGTCTTGGTCAGTTGTCAGTAGTTGTCTGCATGTACACAAACTCGTACAGACTGTATCTATTTTGTATGCAAATATATTATATTTTCTTCTTCTTTTCCTTCACCTTCTTTTCAACTGTTTTGAGTCTTCAAATAAATATCCCACATCTTCTTCACTTACAGTAGGTAGCCAATTTGATATTACCTTCCATTTGATCCAAATACCTCTTTTTCAATCCACCAATTTCGTTCTACGTACATTTTTTTATCAGTTTTACCACCTGTGTCTGTATCATCCCTCCTTAACACACGCCTAAGCCATTTCTCTCCTTAATCACTCCACTCATCCACCTTATCATTTTCATCTGCTATACACATCCTCTGTTCTATATTCTTATGATGATATCTACTACCCAACATTCTAATCCATAAATCATTATCGTTATGCTATAAACTATAACTTTTAGCCTAATTATTGGGAATATTTTATCGGTCAAAAAACATATTATCGCAATTCATGGAGAAAAAAACAAAAGTTTCTTTTCTTCCATAACACTGTTTTGGATATTGGATGAATATTTCTTAATACAACTACAGTCCGTATAGGTATCTTATTAGTCCATAGGTCTATGTAGTTGTATAATTATGTAATCATTTGATGATTTAACCACACATGAGTTTAAGTACCTAAAATGTATGTATTTTTTTTTTTTTTTGTTTTTTTCATTGTTAGAAAATAAAAATATATTGTGTTTATAAATATCTATATTTGACCGCAAGCAAAAAAATCTTGATAACTGTAGCTGTTAATGAATGTTATAACCATATAAAAAATTAATAGTTTGTGAAGGTTCCATTGTTAATACAAATACACATATTTATATGTATATACTCGTATATATAATAAACTAGTAGTTGTGCCTATAAATGTAACGTATGACGTACATATGATTATATTATGTATTGATTATAATATATTATAAATTGCAGTTTAGAAGAAAATGAACGAAATGGTTATTGTGAATACCTAGGTATTGTATATTAAATGATACGTAAATTTATCAATAAATTCAATTTAAAAGCTTATATTGTAGAGAATTTAATCATTTGAGTTTTTTGACATGCCATTTTAATTAATTAAGGCCATAAATAATAGAAAATACATAAAAGACGGCGTTTTTTTTTTGTCGATTTTATTGTTATAATACAATATCAAACAACTGTGCACAATGCCGTCTAAATGACTTGAGCAAATAGAAAGCCAAAGGTCATACTGTCAATGAATTTACTGGATTTAAACAACAGTCAATGTTGCTCGAAATATCACGTTGCATTATTTAGGGTGTTATCCTAAGGGACCTCAGAGTGGTGTAATACAAAATCAACATAAACGACAAGGTTTCATATTTTATAACGTAGTTAACGTGTCAACGTTGGGAAAACGTAATTACGTAGTTCAATATTTCTTCAGATTTATGATTTTCATTGAATTTGGCTCGTTTACAGGAATCCAATCTGGACAGCTGTGCGGTTATTTTTTTGGACACACACCAATATTATACCGACCAAACGGAAAGAAGGATGTAAAAACATCTATTTTTATTTGAAAATATTGGAGGACCCCGTATACAGACATTATACTTCACTCCGGGTAATCCATACAAAATGTATTATTTCCCCATAAGTCGTATAACTGTAAGGAACATATAATAATGATATATTATTGTCCTAATTCTATATTATTAACTTTTCTGCGATGGCATTTATATTATCATAATAATTTTATATTTTTTAAGATATTTTTCTTTTAAAAACTTTTCCGTAAAAATATCTATTATGTACAAAACGACGATATTATTAGGTCGAATTCAAAACTTGTACCAAAATAATATCCCTGAAAGTTCAACCGGAAATGTATATATAGGTATATGACGGAAATCATTTACAATCATTTGTTCTGGTTCACCGGCGCGCGCGTATTCTATATTATAAATGTTAGACCGTATTACCGACGTGTTTGTTTTAAAACATTTTCGTTGCCAAGTCGGCGAGATTTACATTTTTAAGGTTTTGTCTTATACGCGTTGTAAAAAAAAAAAAAAAACATTCATGATTAATGTAACTCCAGGCAATTATCAGACTTTCTTCACCATGATTATAATACATAATCGTTTTACGCTATGTACGTAATTCAAATTAACCTTTTCAATACAAATATAACACTGTTTACGTGATAAATCATCATATTGTAATACCTATTAGTATTGATAACTTTAAAAAATAAAATATATGTATTTGACTGCAGTGAAATTAATACATATTTTCCGTAGCGAGCCTACAAACCAATGTACAACCCTGGATTTACAAAATATATATTTAAATAAGCACTTTTAATATTCATAAGACGGAATACTGGAAAGTCAACATTATAACTTATTTATTTATTTCATATATACAAGTATATTCAATGAGAATAATAATAATTAAAACTTTGAATTATATTCCTATAAATGATTAGCAATGTGTACTACGAATACACAAGTCGATATCATTTTGGGTAGGTATAGACCGACCGCGTACCCAGACCTTAGACGAGAGCCCGTAAACATATTATAATTTTATTATATTAATGAATGTAATATTTGAAAGGAACTCCGAACAGTCTTTGAATTTATAGCCCAGTCCCGCGTTATACACTTTGCCAATTTTTAACAACGACACATTTAGGTCGAACACGAATTTAATCAAATTAATCGTGGCTCTTTGTATAAAAGTACCGTTCCGTCTAAGTCATTGTCCGCGGGTGTAATTGTATACATTTCCAATGCGTTTCTGTCCATTTCCGAGTTCTCTCGGCATATACCCAAGACCGATATACTCGTTGTGCGTGTATATATATACACACCAGCACCTAATATGATTATTTTACGGTCGGAATTTTTTTCGTTTTGTTTCGTTTTTATATCGTGTGTCTGAAACGTATCCGTCCATAACACTTAACCGTATATACGAGGTGCGATGGTTCCAGATCGTAAATTTTCCCGAGTCCCGAGACGTTATATACGATAGTATTATTATATATAATATGACTGCTATATGCGTACGAATAATACGGCGGCTAGGTACGTAAAAACCACTCGACAGTGAATTTACGCCGTTTTGGTTTTCGGTTTTTTTCATATTCCGTTTTTAACGGGTTCGAGTACGATATTCGGTAACGGAGCCGCCGAAGGACGTCGTCCGAGTGTGGTCAAAACTTCCCCCCCCATGCCCCCTACCCCCCCCCCAAACACCGATAATAGTATAAACCGCATATATAGTCGCTGATACGAGCATTTCGGATGAGGATATATTATATACATACGAGCACGCGATCGGAATGCGTGGAATGTGTTCGCCGCTATTATTTTATATATTATTATATATAGGTAGCTGCAAATGACGTGTGCAGCGAAATTCTACAAGATTAATGGGGCTGACCTGCCCGGAACCGGCGACCGAGGGGAGGTATACGTATATAGTTTCGGAGTGGAAGAATTAAAAAGAGGGGGGAGGGGTCCGTGCATATGTCCGTGGCATGCACGACGCATACACGCGTGCGTGTGTAGGGTTTTGTGGTCTCCCCAAGGGGGCACATATCGCAGTAGAACGATATAATGTTATCACGAGGTTTACATTCACCGCCACACCGCTCTGAAAGTGCGAAACGTATGAATTATTATTATACCGTATTACATACACATAAATATATGCATATAGGATAAGTCGTCGGTGGTTTAGGTAATTGTAGTGTTTACTGCAGTTTATGGGGTCCGCTGCAGATGTATAAAAGTTTACTCGGCTGCGGAGAGTTGCGAATCCTGTGCAGGATATAGCGGTTACAGGTATTGTTTTGTAACGGCATTGGACCGGGAAGATAATAATCCCTATATAATACGAGTATATTGGTATTGCCGAAGGACAACCAATTCTATAAACAATGCGATTTTATCAAAAAAAAAAAAAAAAAAACCTTTTTTTTTTATTCATCATTTTTAACATAATATATAGTTTTGAAATAGAAAAATATCCCATGGATCCCCGGTTATGTACCCCTGTTCTAAATGGTAGATATATGTATCCAAGGAATTTGGTATCGCACTGCGTGTTTGCTATTTAAAACAGTGATCGTTTTTTACAATTTGAATATGATAATAATATAAATATATTATATAATAAATAATTATTTTCAAAAAAGTTCAAAACGGCTGTTATTGCATAATTTTTATTGATTGTTCATTTAAATTTAAAATTATTTTTCGAGTAATATTTACAATTGAACAGAATAGAGTACAGTATTGAAGAATCATATTTAACACATATTTTATAAAATCTGAACCAATCGATACCGGTAGATGTAATAATAACTGAGGTACCCCTGCAGTATAATTGTGTAGGTATAGAAATCCTGCTTTTCATAATGTATACCTACATTAACTTTCCATACATATAAAACATAAAAGTTATATGCACTCGAATATAGTAATTACTGATAAAATCAACTACGATCGAGTATAGGTGTATAATTTCTAGAATAGGTACCTATACATATTATAAACTTTATAATGTATCATATTTTGTTCCAATACGCGACTTGTGCGTAGATAATTTCAAACTTTCTGTAAATTTCATTTAGCTTTTAAAATTTTATTTTGACAATATAATGCTATAACAATAGCTAAAAACAGTCTGATGGTTTTATCACGAACAGACGCATAAATATGTCGAACAAGCAAATTAAGCTTATCGTTAAAAGTTTTCAAATTCTACAATAGTATAGATGTTATTTTATAGGCCTACAATTATCCACAGGAACACATTAAACCGATAGTAACTATTCAGTTGTATACGCAGTATACATTATGATGAACAAAATTCCTAAAAAAATTATATTTTTTTGTAGGTACGTATAATATACATTAATTTTACAATTGTCCCACCTAAGTGATTTTACTTTTAGTGGATACAGTGTTATATATGATCTAAAGCATTTAATAAGCAATAAAAAATAAAAAAAAGTCATGAACTCATTTTGGCACACCCCCCCCTCTCAAAAAAAAAAATTAATGCTATAGTCACCACTGTAAATACTCGATCCAAAATTAACTAAAAATGACCATCCTTGATTTAAATTTTAAAGACACTTCAGTCTTCAGAATGCTTTTTTGAATTACATCGCAAAAAACATCGTAGATATACAATACGATAACAATATATGTCAACTATTATGTCCTTTTAAACATATTGAACGCTCATAAGACAGATCATACATTTAAAATGTAATAAAACGACTTTTTTAGTATAAAAAGTCAGTGAACACAAAATATTTTCTTGTTCATTTCACTAGCTTAGAATTAAAGGGATCAATAATCGCTGCGTTTTGAAATATATTGTTCGTTAAATAAACGTTTTCAAGATTCAATCTACAATTTGACATACCTAATATAGAAAAATTTTAAATTTTATGTAAATTATTTATTTATATACTAACAAATATTTTTTTTAGCTTAAAATGTGTGTCTTATAAAGGGACGATATACCCGCATTTTCTGTCTCCGTCTATCTAATTGGCAATATAGTAAAATTATACAACACCGAATTGAAATTATGGTGTTTTGGTTAATTTTAGAGCTTAACACCTATTATCAAATTTAACGAGAAGAATGATTTAAAAAAAAAGTTACGGCATTTTTAGTTTTTAAAATGTTTAAATAGCATTAACTTTTTTGTTAGACGATATTTTACAAAAAGCCCATTAAGTTCACACGAAAATATTCCTCTCTTTAAGTTTTGTAATAGGTGTTTATAATCAAAATTTAATTTAAACACCAAAATTTCAATAATGTGATCAAAAAATATGATTTTGCTATATAATTATCTGTTAGATAGACAGAAACAACAAACGCGGGTATAATAGCGACCTGTAAAATGCCAATAAGATAGTCGATCGTGAAAAACCGATAGGTAGGTATTTAAAACGCTTATTTCATTTTATACCAGAGATTTATTAAAATGTTATTCTGTTAAATTTCATTTTATGCAATATTACGATCACCGTGAGTTATAGTTTATACATATAGGTATACTTATATGTTCACATGGGAGTAAATACACCTACATGTTACTTGTACTTGTTTATTCCTCTATTAATTATGTGATATATATTATGTCCATGGTTAGTAAGATATAAATATAAGAATTTTAGTAAATTTATTTAAAATATTTTTATGCATTTAAAATATAAAAAATATATTTTAAATGATGATAAATATTATAATATAATATTATTTGAAAAGTATTTTTATTACAAATTTTGTCAAATTACGTATTTTTATAAGTATTTATATTTTATTTTTTCGGTCGAGTTTCCACCTCATTTTATTTGTTTGAATTTTGCGAATTAATGATATATCTTCCAACTAAATTACATTTAAACAAAATACCTATAAATTGTATGTTTAATAGAAAAAATATGATTTATTTTTTATAATGAAATATCAAATAATACTTTATCCTGATTAAAACGTAAATTATTATTTTATGGATGAAATTATATTTGTTCGAGTATACACTTAATACTAAATGCATGTATCGTTAGTCAATATGTTAATGAAGTAAAAACAATTTGAAATGTGTGTATTAATCAATTTGGTTTATTCATTTAAACTATTATTTTTTTTTAGTTTATATTATATGTAGGTTATAGGTTCCTATATATTATAATATGTTTGTATTATTAAAATCTAAAATAATAAATAGCAAAATCGTTAAAATGTTTACGAGGTTAATTTTAATAAGTATTTTTTGTACCTGCGCGGTGTATGCACGAAGATATAAAAAAAAAATGATTTTTATTTATAGTTTACAATATTTATTGCATTATTTTTTTTATTCACTTTATAATTTATGGTCACCACATTATACCTATATATATTAGCAACCTATATAGTATTATTTAATGTTATATACATTATTGTAATATTTTTAAAATGATTATTAATTCAGATTTCAGAGACAATATTCATGAGACATAATTTTTGTGATACCAATAAATGTTTTTTTGTACACGTCATAAAACAGATAAATTCGTAGATAAGTTACAAAAAAAAAAAGATTAATTATTATAATTAAATTTAAAAGTAAATATTATTTATATTCATTACACGAATCTTGTATTTTAGTATATCTTTCAAACGTTGAATATTAATATGTTTTATTGTAAAAGCTTTTTCTCTTTATAATCTGATAGGATGTACTTATTTTGAGTCCAAATATAAATTTATTTTGGAAAGAATTTTAACTAAACAATAAAAATTATCTCTCATTGTGTTGTTTGTTTAAAATTGTTTTACGTAATTATATTAAAAATTATTAATTTTATACATTCAAATAACGTATATTTTATAAAAAGAACAACATATTGCTGTTTATAATTTTATAATGTAACAATGTTATAAAATATTTTATAAAGGTCTGATTCATTTTTAGAATAATAAATAAATATTAATATGAACTTAATTTAAAGTTATATTAAATAAAGTGTTTGTATTCTATGACTAAATTAATGTACCAAGGATAGTGTTAATATAAACATCACAGATGAATTTTAAGTCTTTTTTTTTATTAATTACGTCTTACAAAATGATAATAAACCAAGAAAGCAAAAACTATATGATTACATTTTTTAATTAAATTTAGTTGTTCGGACATGACCCTGTAGTCCTAATTTTACCTCAGTAAAAATAAAACACTGAAATATATTTAAGTTTATCTTATTTTCTTATTTATATCCTAAATGTTTTGAAGTTATAATAAATTATACTTTCAAAAGCGCCGTATATTTTAAAAACCAAATATTAAATAATTCTATGCCATATAAACTCATAAAACGAATCTTAGTTTTAAAAAAAATATTCAAGTGGACATTTTATATCAAAAATAACTCAATAACTTTAAGTATAAATATACTTTAAATAAAATCTACACGAAAACTACCTATATCCAAAAATGTTAATGGTTTTACCATGGTTAAATATTATTTTTATATTTAATAAAAAAAATTACAATTATTATTTTTATTATGACAAAGAAATAAATAAAAATAAAATTTAAGTATCTTCGTAATCAGTAATAAAATAAATACTCTTGATTTAAGAAAATACATTATTGAGCCAAGTGGTTTATCTATAAATTTGTTTATTAGGTTTATGATTTTGATATTTATTTAATTAATTTCTTAAATATGGTTAAAAATGGACATTTTATAGACTATTTATAGATAGTATAATCATTACCATAGGTAGGTATATTGGTACCTGCCACTACTAATAATTTCAATGAACTAAAAGTATTTTTATCTTTTAAATGAATAGTTTCAATTTACTTGACAAGCTACATAATATTATACCATTCGTTCACATTTTTGAGATCAAAGGTAGTGGTAAAATAACAAAATACATGCCTTGTTAAGAGAGTTCCGAGAGAAATTCCACTAGACCGTCTTTCGAAAATATCTTGTCTCTCAAAAATACAATCCTAAGGACTATTTAATATCATTAGGTATACATATACATTCTTTGAAAATTTAAATCCACGACGAATTACTATTTTCTAAAAAATAATAATAATTGTTTTTATATGAAATCATTTTCTTAACAATTACTAAGTACACAATTAATTGATCTTTTTAATTTAATATTTTAATAAATATAATTAATAATATTGATTATAATATATACAATAACTAACGAATATAATTCTTATTTTAAACCAGATGTTTCATAAAGTCGTTTAAATTGTCGGTACATCTGTGTCTGATAACGAAACTTTAGGTTTACGAAACTTTTTTACGCAATCAACTGTAATTTTGTATGAAAAAAATGTGTCAGCTTGAAAGCTCTAAACGAGTTATATATAATATTCCATACTATGATGAAAACCGAGAAAACTTTTTTGATGAACTTTTTCAAAAGAAATACCTACATATATTCTCGTAAAGATTATGTGTGTTTGCCTAAAAAATGAAAAACTGAAAACAATACTTACTTTTTCGTAAACAATAGCTAATATCACCTATATTTATATATTTATTTTATACATAGATATGACAGTGATGACATTTAAAATCATTTATTCCAAACGTCTCAATAACGGTAATTAAATAATATAAGTAGGTCTGTGAATAGTTGGTATTACATTATAATTACAACTTTCCCAAAAGTACCTAACAGTATACTTATTAATTAGTTGAAGCCCCTTTTCGACTTATTCAACTATAAATAACGTAATGTATTTCAAGTTCATTTCTAAGCACCTAATATTATACAAATTAAATAAAACCTTACAAAAATAATTCAACAGTGTGTAAATGTAAAGGTTTTGGACAATGGTGAACACTTGTTGTCCAACTAGTTTCTAAAACACGTAGTTTACTTGTTATAGGTAATTAGTTTATGTAAATACACATCGTTTAATGATTTTTGTCATGCATTTAGATTATATTTTATTGCTAACTGTGTAAATGATTTGCTGTTTAATTTAAATGAAACAACAAATTGTTTTGTTGTGCTCCAATAAAATCTAAAATGTTCAACGATTCCATGGACTACCGTTGTATTCGGTATAATATATTCATTATTAAATGGTTTATATATGATTGCAATCAGCCCCTAAAATTGTGTATAGTACTACACTCATTTTATAGTGCGAAAAGTTTAATAGGTAGTACGAAATAAGCAACAGTATTCTACATTTCGATACATTATAATCTCGATGATAAAAATAAAAAGATCATTTAAATAAGAAATGAATTAAATGTGTAATAAGAAAACCATAATATTTTAGGGGCTGTTTTAAATGGATGTGAATTTTCCGTAACAAAATTCAAACTTGGAAAAGTATAAAATGGAGGATCCAAAAAAAATTTTTACAAGCGTACAACCAATCAATAAGTTCGTATAAGTTCGTAAAGTGTTGAATGAGTGTAAAAAAAATTATAATATAAGAGGCGTTCAAGTATTACGTAAGCGTCTAGGGGGAGTGGGGTCTGTCGTATGATTACATTTGCTGATAAGGGGGATAGGGGGGTTAGAACCATTCTGACGTCAGCAGTAATAAAAAAATATATACGTAAAATATGTAAAATTAAATTAAAAATATTTAACAAAATTTTTCATTTAATTCATAAAAAATTAGGACATTTTTTGGTTTTTTCTCTGACGTAATAAATCAGTGGGTCGGACATTATTGTGCTGACACAATACTCGAATACGAATGATTTAAAAACAATATCACGATATTAATTTGCCATGTTTCGGCATTGGTTTTCGAGCGGGGAACGGTTAACTTTATATGAAGCTAGTGAAAAATCGCCAAAATTGCCGCATATATATTTTGATGTGCAAAATTGTTAAGCCAATATATGCAATTTCCTTTGCCAAAGATTGCTGCGGTATTGCAGGTTTAGAACAGACCGTGTAATTTGAGACGACGGGGTCTGAACCACGCAGACCCGTAGCCATGACAAAATAGATAGGTATTATCACAGTTGACACATTTTTTCCCCGTGTGCGCATCTCCTCTTCACCCAGCCCATAGCGTAGTTCACCACTTTCTCATTGGTCCAACATTTTGTCATTAGGATTTGAATATTGATGGCGATTAAGTAAACAAACAATTAAATATAGATTATAATATTAACTTAAATCATAATAAATAATATCAAATATAATTTATTAAAATTTGTTATATTATGTGCACTTTAAATAATTAACAAGTAAATGCGGGCAAGAACAGATAAGATAACATTGGCCAATAAGAAGTGGTGAACTACACGACACAGAGATGCGGTGAGGAAATATTTTTCCGGGTTGTGCGTATCAAAAATCTGTGATGATACCACAGAATAGATTAAATCAGAATGGACACTAAATGTAAACAAAAAAAAAGGCAGCCATCTTCCCATTTAGCAATTTTTATCAGCTACGTAATACGTTATGATAACATGGTCTGATTTTCAAAACAGTTTTTCGTTCGACGAATCTGGTACTTTTCTGTTTTTAATTTTGTATTAAATTGTACAATTATTTATCTAATGTATTTTATTAATTCCTATAATTAATTAACTATTATATTTGTACAAATTAGATAATATTCTGTACCGTACTACTAAAATATAATATCAATTGTTTTCATCATAACCATTATTATTATTTATTGTCAATATCCATACCTACTGTAAAAAATAATTTTTAAATTATGAAACTCAAATTTCGTATTTAAAAATATATTATTTTCTTTTCATAAAAAAATTTTTTCCAGATAAATTAGCTTAGATAAGTTAAATTTTAATCTAAGATAATTGCTTTGATTACTTGGTATTATTTATCTAGGTAAGGTAAAAGATAAGTAAAAATCTGTCTTAATAATTTATCCAGATAATACTCAACATTACTCATAGTAATGAATTTTAAATTGTAATGTGAACTTTTATCATAGGTATAACGATGTTTAATCGGCCTTTTGAACATATCGACCGGACAACAATATCTAGTCGTATACAAATTTGAGAATGAAAAGTCCCAGCGATTTCTTATATGTGCTGAGTAGGTACCTACTTATTAATTATTATAATAATCAATTATATATATATTTTTTTAAACCTATATTAAATTTAACGGTAAATATTTCTTAAACTTCTGATTGAATGTATAGTGATAACAGTGTAAAACCTGTTACGCTCAGGCGAGAACTAAAAGTAGCAAGGTACGAGTTTTTATAAAAATCCGAGAATAATAAGTTCGATCAAATTTTGGATTACATATTTTGTCGACCTATTCATCGGAAATACTTTAGGAGTGAACAACTATGTTCCAGAAAACAAATGCCAGTTTCCATCATGGGCGGACTATCTTTAAAATTAATTAATTTACAATATTAATTCCGATAAAATACATAAACCTTGATCACTGATTATATATAGTACTATATATAATCAATGCCTTGATATACGATTTACGCTCAAAATTAATTCTAATAATGAGATGTTGTACTCAATAAAAGTTACACTTACAAGGTGAACGGGCCGGCGGCGTATAATAATAATACGCGCACACCGGACACCAAAAATGCTTCGTGCGCACTACTTAAACGCTATTTAAACCGACTCGGTCGGCCACACAGTGTGTATATGTGTGAATAGAACCCTAGAGTTCCTAACCGGGATCGCCGAGGTAAACTAGGGCCTATGTAGATGGAAAAGTGTGTATAG
>JAIPRL010011293.1:0-13813 GCA_025469235.1 Pemphigus obesinymphae
TTTTATATCCATAATTTTCGTATTTATTCATTTTCATCCATCTCCTCACTGTCCGACCTCATCCACATTTTCACAACGGTGCGGCAGTAATTCATAATATTCATACTTTGAACCTGCTGCCCAAACAGTTATTAATAAAAATATATATACTATATATAATATTTATTTTATTTATATTATACTATATATAATATTTATTTTATTTATATTATACTATATATAATATTTCCTATAATTATATTGAATTTGTAATAGAATCGTTTAAAAAATGCAATTATAATTTATCTTCTCATTCAAATCTAAAATAATAATAATAATACACTATCCTGTCCGAGGACCAATGTGACTATTTTTTATTGAATATAGAACGAAATTACCCATATGGTGACATATATTATTAATTGATCATCACCAATTAATTAATTTCAATGTTTCTTAATGTCTATAAAATGTCACAAGCACAAAAAAATGTTTTGCTTTAACGTGTCAAATATACACGTCCACAATAGCGTAAGGTTAAGAGAATATGACATTATCTGTTATATAATTTAAAGTTATCGTACTACACAAAAAATCTATAATTAAAATATATAAACATATAATTAATATTTTATTTGAAAAATATTATTATGTAATAATAGTATAAAACTAAAACCTATATTATTTGTATACAAGAACAACCAATATTTCAATCAAGATTTCGGCAACTACATCAAGGTAAATTATTTTTAAGGAATTTCTCCTAAATATTTTATCACACTTTTATATAATATGTAAAATAGTTTTATATGGATTAATATAATAGATATATTGAGGTACAACTCTACTTGTTTACTGAAGGTTTGATCTGGTTTTAATAATTTAATAAGAAATTGAAAATGGATGTTTTTATGAAATTATTAGGTTTAAGTACTTGTTTTTCTAAATGAGAACCACGCTTTTCATTCAGGGAGTTGAAAATCTAAAATTTCAAAAAATTTTATACAATATTCTCTAAATAATAAACTTGTATGTAGCAGTTTCTCAGATTTTTTAGAATTGGTCGAACTATGGAATTTATGGCAAATTTGAATGGATTCTTGGTCCCAGTATAGCAAATACTTTTTGTAAAACGCTCAATGAGGCTAATATACCGGCCATAGTAGATAAATTATTGTGGAATTAGGCGATTATAATTATCTATTGAGTTACTAACATTTTTGAGTAAGCTTTCCTGAAGTTAATATTTGTTTAATGGTATGAGGGTATGACTGTGGTATAAATAATCCCATAGATATATAGATTTGTAGATTGCTAAAATCTCTCTTAAAATGGTTTTACAAAATTAATAACTTTTTAAGATTTTGTTTTTTTTTGAGAAGACTATAATAAAACACAAATTATTTTATCAACAATATTGTATTAAAATTTAATTTCTTAATTAAAACTACAGCTCAAGAACAATTTTTTCTTGCAAAACAGTTTTTACGACAAAATATTGCATGTGTGGCATCCTCTTAATAGTATTAGGGGATGGACACATTTGGGCGGCAGGCCGAAAATCTTGAAACGGTCGGCCACGACACCCGAGGGAAACAGTAGGGACAAAAATACGGTCTAATAAAATAATTTTTACATTTGTGTTTATGTTAGCACTGAGTAGCATAATAATAACACCACGTTTAATATCACGGTTTCACTGCCCAATGCCCATACGATTTCCGAATTATTTCTTTCCAATTTTCTGTATTTTTGTGTTTTATTTTCTATTTTTCTGTCTTAATATTGTATTTTATATAATATTCATCATGGTGTACACATTCTTGGTGAAAGAATGTACAAAAGCCTGACCATGAAAAATTCAAAATAAAAGCAGTCAACTTCTAATACTTGTGAGTGTATATAATTATGTTAATATTATGTTTGGGAAAGTGTTTATTATGTGTATAGGCCTGTCACAGGTTTATGGTCGGGTACGTAATATGTACACGACCAGTAACGTGGCAAATGGGTTATATTTTCTTTATACTTCAGACATGCTACCTCAATGATTTTTAATAGTAAAAACATGTCCCGATACCTATGTTTTAAGTATTAGATACTCATAATATGGTCAATAATTACCTTAATACCAACATCACAAATCAATAAAATTATGATTTTATTCATATTGTTTAATTATTTATTTCAAGATAGGTTAAAAAATGTATTTACTTTGTGTATACACATTTTTTCATTCGCTATATTCTATCAGTATTTTATTATTTATTTATATATAGTTTATAATAAGATATTAAAAAAAATACCTTCATTTGAGGAGGAGTGTCTAAAAAAATTACAAGATGGGTATAAAAAAAAAATGTATTTGCCCCATACTAAAAATATATCTTGTTATTACCCCACTATACGCGGCTACAATATATACACATCAATAATATATTAGGTATTCTAATTGGCTTATAAGTATACAAAGACCATTAAAAAAGTTACCCAGACCTTCCTACAAAAAAATCAACAATTTTATTGGACTACAAAAATAGAAATAATTTACTGTATTAAAACTAAAAATGATTTATTGAACTTGCATATTTATATATAATTATTTTTTTAATAGGTGAACTAGTATCTCTAATTTCTTCCGATTCGTCAGCAGCAACACCAATTTATAAGAAAAGAAAAAGTCAAGTTCAAAAACATTCCTGTGCAGGACTGTCCCGAACAACAAATCTTGAGGGGGGGGGGGGTGTAAAATTCATAAATTTGCCGACTCAAAAATTTTTTTTCTCGCTTCGCTCGAATACTAACCGTCACGAATAACGATTTCACGTCACTGATAAGATATCGCAAACGCTTACGCCGCACCACCAATTTAGGTTAAGCGTTTGTGAGCGCGGGACGATGACGTAGCGCTCAGATTCAGTGACGCCACGGTTGTAGTATGAACGCTTACAAATGCCAGGTGGAACGCGACATGAGCGCTTAAAGCGTTGTAAGCGTCCAAGTGGAACGCTGAACAACGTTATGTAAACCATAAACATGTAAACATGGTATAATTGATATTAAAATATTAGATAAATAATAGATATGTTCTGTGATAATAGGTATTTCATATTTATTCATTTTAATAAACAATGTACAATAAAATATAATCAAATTAGAATTTAAAAAGGTATAGTCAGTATATAGATTGTTATTATTAAAAAATAAAATAGTAGGTATCTACCTAAATACAACAGATACATATGAAAATAATATAAATGATCATATAGAATTTTTTTTATAAATAACAACAAAAAAAATTAAATTTTAATTCTACGTTGTTTTAATGTTGCCCAACGTTCAGCAATTTTTAAAATGTCTAAATCATCTAATATATATTTTTCTGCATTTAGTATCATGAGAGAGTTTAATCTTTCATCGCTTGTAGTGGATCTTAGATGGTTTTTAATTAATTTAAGTTTACTAAATGTCCGTTCATTGGAAGCAACTGTAACTGGTGCAGTATAAGCTAAACGGCATAATACATTTTCTATTGGTAAAATATGTTTTACTGATTCAGATTTTTTCATTATGTCACTTAGAGATTTGACTACAGTAATATCTTCTCTATTCAACATATTAAAAAGTATTTCAATTTCTGATTGTACTGCATCAAAGTCAGATATTTTTCTTAAGTTGCATTTAGGAGGGAACAGTAAAAATGAATTTCTTATATTAGATAACGATAAATTAGAAATTTTTAATGGTTGTTTAAATATTTCAAATAGTGGTTTAAATGTACTTATACAACTTTTTAAATTGTTTTTAGACAAATAAATAAGTGTACATTTAAATTAGTACTATTAGAAATCATGTAAATCTAAAAAATTCAGAAATATCACCTATTGTGTCTTGCCTTATTTGGCAAATGACACCTGAAAGAAAAAGCACAACAGAAAGAGTAACATTTGTTGTAGCATCAAAAAACTGGAAAACCTTGTACGGACAAAAAGAAAATGTCAAACGATCTATTGAAGAAGAAATAGAAATGAGAAAGAAAACAAAATGTTAATAGAAACAAAATCAGTCAAGACATCTAAAAAAAAATCACGTCTTGTAAAAATTAATTTTACAAACCAATCTGATGTCTTCACTATTCTACGAAAACAAAAAAATTTGAAATCTTTAATAAAATGGTCCAATATACGAGACGAAATGGCAAATCTTAGAAAAACAGTACAACTTCGAAAAGAAAAGGCCGAACAAGATATAATTATTAAATACGTTAAAGGTTTTCCAAATATCGTTAATATTACAAAAAAATAATACATACAAACAATAAAAATAAAAAAATAACACCACCTTCTAGTATAAATTGTTACTATCAAAATGTTTGTAGTCTAAATAATAAACTCTCGTTTATAAAATTACAAATTCTATGCTCATTATATGAAGTTTTTATTTTTACCTATACTATATAATTAATCTATAATTGATTATAATTGTATTGTCATAAATGTATCTCTCTGTCAATATGTAAAAAGGATATTCAATAATGATGAGAGTTTAAAATCTATAACTAATATCATTTGAATATAAATTTCACCAAATAATATTTCTATTTCTATATACCACAATCGACATGGATGGCAAGACAGTCTTCGAGAAAAATGAAGGTTTCAAAAGGAGACACCTATAGTTCCTAATAAAAAAGCTAAGTTGAAATTCTATCACCATAAGATACTAGATGCTACACATTATAAGAGCTAGCGCACACTACAGACTTTTAATCGGCCGACGATTTGATCGGTTTGTTAATGGGCACGCCAATGTATGGGAGAGCGCACACACATCGATTTAAAGTCGGCCGACTAAACTATCAAATGGACAACCCGATTCCCATTTGATGAAAAAGTCGGCCAACTATCAGCCGACTGCGTAATGATCATTGTGCTTTATGTAAGTACGAACACTAAACGGTCGGCCGGTGGTGCATACACACAATGTAATGCTGATGTTTGAATAAGATTATACATGTTTTATATAAAATACAAGTAGTACCTATACCAAGAGACTATAATTTATTAATTTTTATTGTTTTTTTTTTTTATTTTTAACTTTATATTGTACTAGGATAATGTAATAACTAAATATTTTTTTTGTAATACATTTTTTCATACAAATTTGTGATAGTAAGTAAACTATATAAGACTAAAGTGTCAGCAAAGGAAGTTATGTTTTTTTGCTCCTGTGAATAATTTAATAAAATGGATAAAACGGGGTTTTTTATGGACATCCAGGGTTGCAACCCGTACTATTTTTCAAAGTATTGTATTTTATTTTTCATTTTTGTACTTTATACTTTATAGTTTCAATAAAGTACGCTGAGATACATTTTTTTAAAATATTTGTTGAAGGTATGAAATTAGCTTATTTATTTTATTTTTTTTTATAAAAAATTCAAAATTATCGTTATCATAGAATAAGAAATACTGGAAATACCAATATCAATTATTATATTAATTATTGTTCTGAGGCGCTACATAAAATATGTTATTGTTTCTGTCTGTTATCGTTTTTGTCGTTTCTTTTTGTTATTCTCTTATCTTTTGGGTTTTTCATTTTTAACATTTAACACGCAGCAACACACGTGATATGTGGATTTTGATTTATTATTCATAGTATTTTTATTTAGTCACAAATTCACAATAGTAAATTCACTTCACGTTTATTTAAAAAATTGTATTGTATAATTTGATATGGCAAGTTAATAAAATAATAAATAATAATAATTAAAACCTACTAGTTAGTACAGAATTTACCTATACTTTGTATTGATGTAGGTAGATACCTAGTATATACCTAGTATATCTAATATTTATTTTTTTTAATATAGGATTCGTCTGAAAATGATGTCGATCATGATAATGTTAATAATTCAAGTTCTCGTAAGAAGTGTATTAAAAGGAAACAGTGTTTTAAAGAAGATTGGATTAACCGATATAAATAGGTTGATAAATGTGAAGACAAATATGAAGCCTATTATCGTATGTGCAAAGTTAAATTTTCTATAGGAAACGTTGGAATTGTTGCGGTTAGTTTTTTTTTAAATTACACATCTTAATTAATCTTAAAATAAAAATTTATTATTGAAATAGGTTAAGCAACATGAGGTCAGTAAAAAACATAAGAGCTCACAGTCAAGTGTATTTAAAAATAATACTATGGATTTTTATGGATTTAAAGGACCAACAGCTGATATAGAAGAAAATCAAGTAACTGTTTGTGAACTTGTACAAGTTCACCATACTGGTAAACACAATTTGTCTTATAACAGTTTAGACTGTTGTATAAAAGTCGAAAAGAAAATATATAAAGATTTTAAAATGTTCAATAAATTGTCTCTAGGCAGGACAAAGGCTGAAAGTCTTATGACTGAAGTATTAGGACCAGCATGTCTTAATAAAATAATTGATTATTTAAATAGTGAAAATGTTATTGCTTTTCCAATTCAAAAAAATGCTAGTAACAAAATAAATGTAAAGTATTTCCCTCTAAGTGTTCAATATTTCAATATTGAAAATGGTATTGAAAATAAATTAATTGATTTTTATAAAAATGCCCATGAAACAGCGGATGAAATGTATTCATATATATTAAAATCTTTTGAAAATCTAAATTTATCTTTGCAAAAAGTATCTGCATTAAGTGTAGATAATACAAACTGTAATTTTGGAAAAAACCATTCATTATATACTAACTTACAAAAAGATATTCCTAATTTAATTAAAGCAAATTGCCATGCACATATTATTCATAACTCTGTAAGATATTCAATTAATTATATTTCTTTTGATATAGAAAATGTAATTTAAAAAAAATATGCTTATTTTCTTCAGTAAGGCGTGAAACATTAAAAGATTTTTTTACATTTTTGAACTGTGAATGGTCTGAATTAAAAAAAACATGTTGTGACTAGATGGCTTTCTTTACTTCCTGCCATAGAAAATATTTTGAAAATTGGGAACCAATAACAGTCATTTTTCTTATCTTTGGAAAAATGCCCCCCTTTAATATTAAAAATATTATTTAATGATCAAGTCACAATTAATACAGACATTGAGATTTACTTTTTCTTTTAAGTCATATCTTACCCTTATTCAATGAATGTATTAATAAATTACAAGGGAATAACATATCAGTTGTTTTAATTTATGAGGCGATGAAATCATTAAAAAAATCTTTAAAAATTCGAATCAAAGACAAATTTTTTGGCTTTCACACAAATCAACTTATTGAAACATCTTTAAATAAAAATAAACTTATTAATGATTTTTTTGAACTTTTTGAATAATGCAATTAATTACCTGAATAAATGGTTTGATTTCTCAGATACAAATTGGTTAAAAAAAGTAAATGGTATTGATCTTTCATGTGAACTTAGGTATTCGGAAGTGTTAAATTTGATCAGTGAGCTTAAATTAGAAAATAAACTTTTATTGAATATGAATGATCTGTATGATGAATGTAATAGAGTAAATAAAATATTACCATTAATAAAAAAGCCCATTATAAATTCATGTAGTAAGGGGCAAAGTTTATTTAAAATTTCAAAATCTGATGATAATGACTTTTCCCTTAAAAATATTTTTAAAATTGTTAGTTTTATATTTAGCATTCCTGCAACATCAAGTTATTGTGAAAGAATATTTTCTATGATGAATTTGAAATATAGAGATGAAAAGAATAAGTGTAGGCTTGAATTAATTAAATATGAATTAATTATCATTCTTAATATTAAAGAACCATGCACTGAAAATATATGATACTTTTATTAAAGATCAAAAATTACTTAAATCGACCAAAAGTAATAAAAAGTACATATTTAAAAATACTGTTAGTAAATAATTATGTTTAAATTCTAAAAACTAAATGCTGTTTAGTATGTTCTGAATATTTTGTTAAATACTCAAAATGTTTTGATTGTTTAAGTTTTGTTCCTTTAAAGTATAAATTATGTTTAATTCTTTAAAAAAAAATGCTTTTTAATATGTTATGCATTTGTTAATATTCAAAAAATGTTTATTGTGTAAGTAAGTTTCATTATTTTTAATTTCTAACAAATAAAAGCTATTCGTATGTTATATATATGTTTTTTTATCTGTACTTCTGTTCACAATATTGTCGGTAAAAAATGAGGTAGCCAAGAATGAACGAAAAAAAAAGAAAAAAAGAAAAGGTTTCCGAGTCAAGTCAAGAAGATATACTTTATTTTGAACACAAAAAGGTGGCAACCCTGGGACTATCTCATATACCGGATCACATTTTTTGAGTATTAACTTCAAAACAACTTTTATTGATTTAATTTTTTTTAATGTAAAATAATTTGTATTTATTTTACCTTAGCGTTACACTATCTCTCCTCCACAGGTATAGCAAGTCATAAAAGTCATAGATGTGTGTTAGCTTTCATTAAAACTGGTCCGGTTAAAGATATAAGGTCATTAAAACTAGAGACACTCATTCTGTAGTATGCGAAAAACTTTTTTGGATATTCTAATAATTTAGAGTGCAATATATAGAATTTACCAGAAATTAATCAATCGCTATATGTTGGATGCACTCAATATTGTCTTTGTTGGTTTTTGTATTTTTTTCTCATTCTAAGAATGCAACATATTATTACTAGCCTTTTCGAAATGATTGTTAATTTAATTAATTAATATTGTCAAACGTTTCAATCATAGAATGAGGATACTTGTCAATATTAGTTGCTGGTCAAACAAAAGTATATTTATTATGATTATATTAGTATAATCATTGATTATATATCTAATCAATGGTATAATCAAAAATAATGATAACTTGGTAAAAATAAATAAATGATAAGAACTGCTATCGGCCGACTATCGGAAACAGTGTGCGCACCAACGCAAACTAAATGGTTTAGTCGGTGACAAATTTTCATCACAGCACAATTCCGATCAAATCATCGGCCAATTAAAAGTCTGTAGTGTGCGCTAGCTCTAAGAGAAAGCAAAATAAAAGGGTATAGGTATAATGTACTAAAACCATATGCTTGGGCCGATATTATAAATGACGCCTTTATAAGTCAGTACCATTTACCATGCAATTGTATCTACAAAAGAGCTCGAGTAAATGAGGATATTACCAAAGCCAAGCATTTTATTAATTTTTGAGCCAAATGAAAAAATTGGAAAGAAGATTTGTGTGGGTGGTGTGACAAAAAACACCGACCCCAAATAGTTGGGAGAGAAGGCGAAGGAGAAGAAGAGTGTGACAAAAAACCGAATAATTTTGAACCTATGGAATTAAGAATTTTAGTTAAGGATACCCGTGGATTAAAAAAATATTCATACCACAAAAAGACCCACTTATGGGTTCAAAAAAATCAAAAATCAGCCAAGAGTTAGCTACAGATATTCCTTCTAACTGGAAAAGGGAAAATATTGATTCAATGGAATTTGGAAATGTCTCGCCTCCTAATTTATATAAAAATAATATTTTAAGTAAAGCCAAGCAACAATATGTTGATAAAAATTGGGAATAAACAAAACTAATGTTATTAATTCTTTGATTAAAATAAAGCATACATTTCAAGCTGGAAGCATTCATACTATTGGATGTGATCCACTTTTAGTTCATTACTGGACTAACTACCAGCTCCTCATTTACAAAGACATTAACTAGAAGTCGACTTTCTATTGACGCTACAGGTAGCCTTGTAAAAAAAAAAAAAAAAGCGTACCAGTCTTAATTTGTTATCAGCAGACATTATTTTGTTTGAAGCGGTTGTTAATAAAGAATTTGGGCAATGTCCAGTAACCCAAATGGTTTCTGAAAGGCATGACACAATAACTATTACATATTGGCTTGATATGTGGCTTAATTCATGTATAAATCCTCCAAATGAAACAATTACTAATTACTTTAAAGCACTTCTAGGTGCATAAGTCGTTCATTTTGCAAGTTGGATCTTTGATCATATGTTTCCAAATGTTTTTTAGTAATTAATAACCTATCTTATGATATATCACCTTAATTTTTACGAATAGACGTGGCACATATGATTAAATTATTCTGTAGTTTGAAACGAATGACTCAGAAATAAGCGGCATAAAGAATTTTATGTATGATGATTTAGATTTCTACTAACAGCAACCAATTTAGATGATTTTAGAAGAATACTGAAAGCTATAATGACTGTCATGCTTAGTGCAACAGATGGCTGTATAGATCATGATAATACTGAACTTAATCCTTCTGAAAAATGCAGGGTTTATTTGTTATCTTTAATGAAATGTATACTCACAAATATTCTCAACATAGAAAAAAATTATGATACTGATAAAGATAATGACATGAACTATTTAGATCACACAGAAGATCCAATAAGTAATAAAGATATAATTTATTGAGAACATTGAAACCGAAAGCCAAATTAATGCTGATATTCAAGGCAATCGGGATTCCCCATAATTTCCAGAACTATTAAAAGATTTAAAGAGATATTGCTTTGACTTTCCATTGTGGACGGCCGTAATGAAAGACAAATTCCATTCTCTATATTTTATCGCATATGGATATATCGCTATACTGGTTATCTTCAGTTGAAAGTGATTTTAACGAACTTAAAAACCAAATATTGCGTTTTGTAGTACGACCAATGACAGTTGATCGGTTCATAGTTCGCGCATTAACAGCGGTGCATTACTGTATTTAGACGCTCCTTAATTTTGTGTTATCTACTGCGTAGTGTGTAAGCACCTTTTATATTTTGGGGCACCGACCGATTGCGTTCTCTCGTGGCATGGAATATAGAAAGCGAACGCTATGTAATGACTATTACATAATATTTACATGATGTTATATCATGAACTCGCTTGTAAATAGTTTGTATCCTCATATGAGCTAAATCTCTCCAAATACGCCGTGGGAACGGGAATGGCTCATCTAATCTAAATTTATTTAGTAAATCTAGTTTTGGCAAGCCACAATCTGAGAAACACGTCGTGGGAATAACCCAGATTTTTATATTTTATATGCTATAAATAACTAATTTTTTTAGTAATTGTAATATAAAGAATACCTTATTTATTATTATGATAGGTACGTATCAGATTAAATAAAACGCACCATAAATATTGTGCCCCCTTACAAAAATGGCATAATAAATATATACAATTAAAGTATTATTTACTATCAAACTTTTGAAAAATGTTCCAATATTTAAGTAAACACTACAAAGCAGAATTTACTATTTTTCATAGAAAATGGTACTTTTAAGAAATGTATTCTCTTTATGCTAATTTTCTTTTTTTTTTTCATGCTTCTCTTCGATATTAACATGTTTTCTAAACATTTAAAATATAGATTATTAGCAAAATATTTATAAATGTCGGACTATAATTATCATAACAGAAAATTCAGTAAAATATATTGACGATCATCTTCACTTCTATACACTTACATTATTATTACTATTACTACTATGCTTCACACTATGAGCTTGACATGTTTATTTCTTTAATAATGTTTAATACCTACTTATAAGATATAAATAGATTCATAAGTTAAAGTAACATTGTTTTTAACCTTTTTTTAACGTTTTAGCTAATTAATTTTTGTTATTTTCAGTTTAAAATATGTACCTATAAATTTAACTTAGAATCAATGTTTCATTGCCCAAGTGGCTAGATCCCAAGAACATTTTTTTCTAGGTTTATAAAAAAGAATAAATTGAAAAATGAAATTTGAATAAAAAATTAACTTTGCTTGCCCTTAAAAGATGTATCCAAACACTTTACTAACTTATACAACATACCATAATAATAATGAAAATATAAAAATGAGTGTTAATGAATGATTTATATTGTATAACAAAAGTATTGAGTTATTTGAAAAGACATTTCGAGTAATGATTTATAGAACAACAAAACAAGTGTGTATGTTTCATAATTTTTTTTTTTTAATATTTATGATATTTTATTATTTTAAATGTGCAATTTTTTTTTTTTTTTGTATTTACAAATTTGCATTTATTCTCTTTACATAGAAAATTATCAGATTTTAATTATCGTTAGTGGGTCTCAAAACTGATATTTTCTACAAGTAGATAAAAAAACAAGACAATTTACAATTAAATTAAAAAAATAAATTCATAATATAAAGTATTATTCAAAAGGCCCATATTTAATTTACCTATAATTCAATATAATTTATTAATTACTCATGCTAATTATTGATTGGCATACAAATCTTGAACTTGGCCATAAATATTTAAAAATTTAGATATAAAATAGTTACTGCGATTTTAGCCGAATACTAAAAATTAATTTTTATTATTTAATTAATTTTAAATATTATATAAATATACATATAAAAATTTAAGTTACAGTAAAAAATTGAATATAAAATATTAGTGTTATACCATCTATCCTTCTATTAATTAAAAAGTGTATATATAAATATAAAAATTGTTCACACGTAAATTTAATATATTATGAACTACACAACTATAGTCTATTCGGCGAAACGTGAATTCAAATTTTCAACAAAATAATTTATAAATATTTTAAACTATACTTTGTTCAGTGAGAAACTAGGAGTGTGTAGAAACCAATATTTGTTTTCCCCACCGCAACATCACCTATCGGCTACGCGCCGCCCATAATACCTGTGTTGGAAACACCGAAAGACAGGTTATACACCGTTATGTTATTTTGTAGTGATTACGGCGTGTTTAATATTATGATAACTGATAAGCGATCATTTGCGCGCCAAGCATGTGTCATTGTATACGCTCTGTATAGTATGTCATTTTGTCGCGGAGAGGGGATAGCTGCCCAAAGATAACGGAGCTACGGAGCTACCTGAATATTTCTGAGTCGTATGCGTGAAACACTCCTACTCTCTCCGTGAACAGAGTATAGTTCATGTTTAACTGATCAGCTGGAACAATCATAATGTAAACAACGTCCCAATTTTTACTTTATAGTTTATTCCAAACTCGTGTAAAACAAATATACAAAATAAAAATCTTAGAATATTACACAAAATTATAAATAATTACAATATATATATATATAGGTATATAATATACCTATTTGAATAATTATGATCATAAAACAAGATACAGGTGACAAGGTACACAAATTGCCAACGAGTTCCACTATTAATCACAACTAATTGTAACGCTCCATTTACATTTGACGAGCGCTCGGCCGAGACAGTGATCTCGGCCGAGCACTCGTCACGTCTAAACACAATATTTAGTACTCGGCCTAGTGCTTGGACGAGCGAAATGACCGAGTGATGAGTGAATAGAAACTGTTTCTATTCTCTGGGCCGAGTAGCTACTCCCGCTACCAAGACGTACTGTATTCGGCGTGTCTAAACCACTAGCCGCTGTCATCTAGCAAGTAGTTGTGAATTCATTGCGGTGTTAAATTGTAGTCGTTTGTTGCACTTTTTTTACTGTCAAATATTTTATGTATATTTAATATATTTAATTATTATTTATATTATATTAATATATATATATATATTATATTATTAGGTATATATTTTATTATATTTGATATTAGTATGAACCGTCATCGTAAAATAAAACAAGTTTTTAAGGAATACGTAAATCAAATCACGCCGATGTTGATAGAATTATTGGAAGATGAGTATTCAGAAAAGAGGGACCGGATATGGACAAAAAAAATGGATATTACGTCGAGGTACGCACGGTGCATCAGTTGGACTTCTCAGAGAACTAGAAAGTGAAGATATTACCGAATACAGGTTATTTATGAGGATGAGTGTTGAACAATTTGACCTGATTTTA